>JARYGA010043088.1:0-23738 GCA_030545235.1 Helianthus tuberosus
AAGAGTGCAACTGGCCAAACCCCTTTCTCCTTAGTATATGGAGCAGAGGCAGTAATCCCAACAGAGATGATAATACCTACAGCAAGATCTAACCTCCGGGATCCTGAGCAGAATCCTGAAGCTATGTGCCAAGAGTTAGACACTGTGGGTGAAACAAGAGATGCAGCGAAGCTAAGGATGGCAACATATCAACAGAGGATACCCAGAGCATATAACAAGAATCTAAGGACTAGAATGTTTCAAGTTAGAAATTGGGTACTAAGGAAGGCTTTTCAGAATACTATTAATCCTGCTAATGGAAAGTTAGCTCCTAAGTGGGAAGGACCTTATGAGATTGAATCGGAATCCGGAAAAGGAGCATACCGGCTTAAGAATATGGAGGGGGATATACTACCAAGATCCTAGAATGCTATACATCTCAAAGCCTATTTCAAGTGAGTTTAGAATTTAATTTCTAACTCGGGATGGTATGAATTCTATCTCTTTTAAATATAATTCTATTTTATTTGAACCCAATACTGACTTAAGCATCGGAGAGGTGCTAGCCAGGCTAACACCCACTTTAGTTTAAGGTTGTTTTGCAGTATATGCCTCGGGATATAGCTCTAGGATATGCACTCAGGATACTTCGAAAGATTAGAGGATTGGCCCCCTCTCTCATGTTTAAGGGATCCTGATCCCTTCACAGGTTTAAAGGTATTCACCTTTCTCACGAATTGGGTTTAAACACCCCGCCTGGAGCGCAAGTTATCCAGGGATAGTTCAAGGTGGCGGGACCAGTTCATGTAAAAGTGGCTGACAATTTCGTTACTGTTGGCTATACCCTGGATCCTTAAGGTATATGAGGATTGATCACCCTCTCTCACGAAAGGGTATTTTCATACTCTCTGAGGTTTAAAGGTTTTCACCTTTCTAAGTCTTGGAGTTTATACACTCCCGCCTGTAGCGCACGAAAAAAGGGTGTTTTCACACTCTTCTAAGGTTTAAAGGTTTTCACCTTTCTAAGTTTTGGGGTTTCCACACCCTCGCCTGTAGCGCACGAAACGTGGGTAAAATCCCCAGTAAAACTCAAAGACTTAAAGGTTTTCACCTTTTCAAGTCTTGAGGTTCTTATACTCCGGCTTAAATGCCTGGAAAATGGGTTTAGTCCCAATAAAATACAAAGTTTTTGGATAATCCCAAAGTATATTTTCAAAAAACATAATCATTTACGAGTCTACATAAATTTTTGAAAAAAGATTGCTAACTTTAAACAACTGGTTGAAGAATTGCTAAAGGATCATATCCCGGTACAACATACTGGTCCTGCACAGACAGGGGACATCCGTGATGGAACATGACGTATGCTGATACTATATCCTACTGGGGACATTTATGCTGGAGCGAGAAGGAAACCTATGCCAACATTATATCCCACTGGGGACATTGCGAATGATTCAAAGGTTTAAGAATGAGGATTATTGCCTAGGTGTTTCTGGTATGGATTCTTACTTTTCTTAAGTTTGAAGGCCTTATCTGAGTAAGTTAAGTTTTTATGAAAATTTTTATTTAACTAAGTTTTTGTCAAACATTTTGAACAAAGGGGACAAAGCAATTAAGTATCATACCAGTATCCTGACCAGGATATTCAGAACAAATTTTTCAAAATAACATATAACACGGAGATAAGGTCGAGAAGGTTAGTTTATTGTTATTGGTCCAAAAAATTGTATTCTTGGTTTCATCTCAAAAAGAGACCCATTCACCGAGAACACAATTAAGTTTTTAAAGCATATTTACATAAACAGTTGAAGGCTTCGTCCTAAAAACACAGGATCCCTCCACCTTCAACTGTCAAACTATTCTACTTGCAGGAAATTAAAATTGTTCTAAGTGCAGGACGACCAGATAATTTTGACCCTACAAAATATAAGTATCACTAAAGACAAACTAACCAGGATACAGGTTCAGTATATGTGTACGGGATACAAGATCTGGATACTTACCTTATTAGGGAAGGAGATTATGGGCTCGATGGATTCCATGAAGCCAAGGTCACCATAAGAGAAACCTTCGGCAGCAGCAGCAGAGGGCTTAGAGCTGATGGCAACATATGGCTCCTTTTTCACCAAGGCAGGCTTAGAAAAGCTGTAAAGCTCCTCTGGATCAAAAGTAGCAGGGTCCTTGATGGAATCTGCGTAAAAGGGAGTAATTCTAATTTCATTACATAATAGTATTCTGAAGTAACCAAACCTATGCAGGAATATTTAAAACATATATCCTTACCAGACCTGTTGGAATGACTAAAAAATATATCCGTTGGAATCAGGATATCCAACAGTTATATTTTTGGGGACAATTGTTATGGGTGAAATTCTGAGCCCATATCCTGACTTTGTATCTTGATTTTTTATTAGTTGTATATGATCAGGATACCGGATCAGGATACCGATCAGGATACCGTATCAGGATACCGGGTCAGGATATTGATAATATCCTGAGGCAGTATCCTGACTATTACTAACGATTGGCTTGTAAAACGTTGGTTGCAAGGTACCAACGTTAAAAGACTTGATCTACCTGAAGATTCGCTTGAGGTGGTTGAAAAATGGACGTTGATGGTGGAAGGATGGGTCTTGTAACGGTCAAAAAGGCATATTCCGCGAGAATATCAGATGTTGGTCAATGTTGTTGACATTGTAACGGTTATATGAGCTGAGGACCCGGTTTTGTAGTCAATAAGCACGTGGAAAACAAGTAGAAGCAGCCCCCAACGTTCAAAATGGAATATTCCAAAGTATCCCGGAATAATAGGATAGTTTGTTGGTTTCTTTTACTATAAAAGGGATTGATCGGATCATAGGTAGACACAACTTTTTCCACTCACTTTCACTCGCACACTTTACTCTCTAGCTTCTAGCAATCACTAAACACACAACACTTGTATTCGAATTACATTGTAACACATAGTCGATCCGCATCATATCCTGCACTGTATCCTGTTATTCAAGCAATAAGAAGAACAAGGCAGCCGACGATTGTCAGCTCCCGAGGTTTTATGCCGGAGATCTAGATTGATCAAGGGCTTTCCTCGTACATCACGTGTCAACCTTTACATTTTCGCTCATTGTTTGATTGTAGATACAGCTCTATATCCTGAGCCGTATCCTGAAACTGTTTTCACAACTAATTTGGTTAACACATTTTTCACACATATTTCTAGCACACTACCTCACTCAACTAATTTGATCACTTAATTGCTTCGGTAATTTTTGACCAAAACAATAGTGAACATCAAATCTCCGGCCAATGCTAAGGATGTCCAAAGGCTAACAGGCAGGATAGCGGCTTTGAACAGATTCATATCCAAATCCTCAGAAAAGTGCAAAGAATTCTATGATATCCTAAGGAAGAACAAAAAATTTGAGTGGACTGAGAAGCATGAAAATGCTTTAAGAGCCCTCAAAGATTACCTATCCTCAACCCTGTCCTTGATGAAACCAGAAAAAGGCGATGTGCTATCCTTGTATCTTGCAGTATCCTCAAAAGCAGTAAGTGCGGTCCTTGTTAAGGATCATGAAGATACACAACATCATGTCTATTATGTAAGTAAAAGTTTACTTGATGCCGAATCCAGGTATTTACACCTTGAAAAGCTTATTCTTGCATTAATTATGGCATCTACTAAGTTGAGACATTATTTTGAAACTCATGTTATTGTTGTTAAAACTAATTTTCCAATTAAGAATGTCGTCAGGAAACCAGAGATGCCAGGAAGGATGGCTAAGTGGGTAGTGAAGCTTAGTGCCTATGATATAAGATATGAGCCTAGGACAGCCATCAAATCCCAAGCATTAGCCGACTTTGTGGCTGATTTCAGTAGTGATTTACAAGAAGAAGCTGAGTTAGAAGTCCAGCAGCTAGAGGAGACCAAGGATCCTTGGATACTCTATACTGATGGATCCTCAAATGTCAAAGGCACAGGGCTTGGAATACTACTAAAATCGCCACAGGGGGACATAATACCCCACTCTATAGCTTGTGAGTTCCAAACCACTAACAATGAGGCTGAATATGAAGCCTTAATTGTTGGTTTGCAAATTGCTAAGCATATGGGGATCAGGTATCTTGAGGTACATGTAGATTCATTGTTAATTACAAACCACTTTAATGGATCCTATGCTGTTAAAGGTGAAAAGCTAACTAAATATCTAGAGATAGTCAAAGAATTGGCACTCTCTTTTGTTTCCTTCAATTTGACACAGGTACCAAGGGAAGAAAATACAGAAGCTGATGCATTGGCTAACTTAGGATCATCTTTGAAGATCCCGGAGGATATCAAGATCCATATTATCCATATCCTGACCCCGGCTATCGAGGATCATGTGGCTATGGAGATAGGAAATAATTCTGCAATTATCCTTAGTGAGGATACTCAATCCCATTCAGGATCAGGATCATGGATCTCACTAATCATTAGATACTTACAGCATGGAGAGATTCCTACAGGAGAAAACCCTAGGGCTTTCAAATCTAAGGTATCTCAATTCACAATTTTAAATAATATGTTGTATAGACGATCTCTTGCAGGACCATACTTAAGATGCATTGAGGATCCTGAAATCCAAGAAGTTTTAAAAGACTTCCATGAAGGAGATTGTGGAAACCACACTGGGGGCAGGGCGTTATTCTCAAGGATCCTGAGGACAGGATACTACTGGCCAACCATGAAGAGAGATGTCGTGCAGTATGCTAAGAGATGTGATCCTTGTCAGAGACACAGCAATATCCTTCATCAACCAGCTGAATTATTGCATCCTATATCCTCCTCTTGGCCATTTATGAGATGGGGTATGGATATAGTTGGTAAGCTCCCTAAGGCACCTGGTGGAAAAGTATTCATGCTTGCTATGACTGATTACTTCTCCAAGTGGATAGAGGCTGAAGCTTTTGCCCAAGTCAAAGAAAAGGAAGTTATATCCTTCATTAAAAGAAATATTATAACTAGATTTGGTATTCCTTCTGAAGTTATATGTGATAATGGTTCCCAATTTATTGGGGGCAGAACCACTAACTTTTGTGACAGCTGGGGGATTAAGATGATAACATCAACACCAGTCCACCCACAAGCTAATGGTCAAGCAGAATCATCCAACAAGATCATCATCAACAATTTGAAGAAGAAGCTAGGATCCAAGAAAGGGAAATGGGCAGAAGAACTACCTTATGTGCTTTGGGCTGATAGGACAACCCCTAAGAATGCTACAGGACAAACTCCATTCTCTTTGGTATTTGGGCCAGAATCAGTGATCCCTACAGAAATGGTGGTTCCAACTGCTAGAACAAGTATTCGTGATCCCGAGGAAAATGATGAGAACTTGGTTCAAGACCTGGATACTATTGAAGAAATCAGGGATCTGGCTAGGATAAGGATGGCCAGTTATCAACAAAGAATGGCTGGTGCCTACAACAAAAATGTCAGGGTCAGGAAGTTTCAAGTTGGAGATATGGTATTAAGGAAAGCATTTCAGAATACCACCAATCCTGCCGATGGAAAATTGGCTCCAAAATGGGAAGGCCCTTATTTGATTGAAGCTGAAGCAGGAAAGGGGGCATATAGATTGCTAACCATGGAAGGTGATTTGCTACCAAGAGCTTGGAATGCTGTCCACTTGAAGAAATATTTCATGTGAGCAGGATCCTCATGGCACAGATGATCCTCACGTTAGGGGTATCCTTGAAGGATCCTTAAAGTATCGGTGATCCTTACTTTGGTAATATCCTAATCTTGAACTATTTCATTTCTTTATTTTCTCATATAAGGATAAGGATCATGTGTCCTTTATCCATCTCTCACGTGATTTTAAGTTTTGAAAGTTCAGGTATCCTTAGCATAACATTGGTTATCTGCAGAAGCTATCCGTTCCTTGGGTTTAACCCCAGTTATTTGGGCTTGCCCCAGTTCCGCCTGTAGCGCATGATGATCTTGGTATAGTTCAAGGCAGTGGGACCAGTACTCGTTTTAGGGGCTGATAATTCCATTGTACTGGCTATACCTAGGACCCTAAGTATAATGGTAGACGTACCATACATCCGTTCCTAAGGTTTCTAACGTTTTCACGTTAGCTAAGGTTTTGGCATTTTCATGTCACTAAGTTTGGATAGTCGCCAGTTAGGGCCATACTCCAGTTTACATACGATCCTTGGGCTTGTCCCCAGTTATCCTTGGGCTTGTCCCCAGTTGCTAACTCTTATCTTATATTGGCTTAGTCCCAAGTTATGCTCTATTTCAGGTCCTTGAAGATAAACAACTAGGGATCCTTGATCCTTACTTCTCTCTAAGGTTTATCTTATAGTTATCCTTATTATGGTTAGGATCCTAACTTGGATCCTCAGGTATGATCCTTAACTATTTTTAATTCTGTTCATTGTTTATTTGAATAACCCTTAAAATTTGACAACTAAACTTGTGATCCTTAAAATATTTTACTTTTTGGGATTCTTTAACTATAGGATACTTGATCTTGGATCATATCCTAAGTATTTTCAATCTGACTTATTCAAAATCGTTTATTCAATAAATGTATATCAAAACAATTGAGAATTAAAGAATCAAGAAGGATAACAATACAAGATAAGCGACAAAAGATTAAGATTTTATTTATTAACAAAAGATTAACCCTTAAAAGGTTGTCAAAATCACCTACCCCGAGCATCTACCAACAAAACGTGGCCCATCCGCTGGGGTAGGTAAAGGGTGTCCATGATAATAGGTTCAAAAGTAGTGCAGGAATATAAAGGCGGCAGGATCACAATGGCTTCATCCCCCAAACAGAGGATCCCTCCACCATTTGCAATCCTGTCTATTGTCCAAAGGATCATACATGATCCTTAATCCTAAAAACTATTGTTCAGTACAAACCATCAAATTGTTCACCATCACAACCACAAAAAACTACTACCAAATTTAAAAATTGGGCTCCGGCTACGTCTAGAAATTTCCATCATCGCCCAATTATGCAGCCTACACCTTTGCTGCATCCTCTTCCCCTCCAGCTGTGGTATCCTTCACCAGATCCTTCCCACTACCTCCAGCCTCGGTCGCCAAAACCTCCTCAGCCTCCTCATCATCCTCAAGATCAGCCAACCTTGCTTTCCAGCCCTCAACATCCCAGCTGCTTCTGTCGAAGTTAGGATCTTGAGCTTCCTGGGCCATCTGTAGTTTTGTCTGGTACATTGTGATGGCAGCAGAGACCTTTGCACTTTCTATGAGATCATGCTTCTCATAGTCAATGTCAATCAGGATTTTAGCTGTTTGAGTCTTGGCATCCTTAAGGGCTTTTTCAAGATCAGCAATTTTGAGGTCCTTAAGCACTGCAACCTGTTGGAGGTCAGCAATCTTCTTGTCCTGCTCCTCGACGCTTCCCACGTAATCTTCAATCTCAGCAAATTTCTGAAAAGAAAAAGACAAAGCAATTCAAGATCAGGTGATCCTCATATGAGTAGGATACCTAGGCAGAATTGGTGATCCTTACCTCATTGAAGTATTCAAGGAACTGGTGGCGGATCAGTGGCAGGCCTTGAAGGTCCTCCGTGTCAGAAGTTTTCCTCTTCTTGCCACCCCTTCCTTTGGTGGGTGCCTTGGGAATGGAGATGCTAGGACTGGTAGTGGCCCTCTTCTTCCTGGATCGAACAACATCAAGATCGGCCATGTTGAACTGGGAAGCAGCTTTGGAAGATTTTCCGGCACCTACACATTCAAAGCAAGATAAGTATCCTTATCCTATTTCAATTTAATTATTTATTTTAATAGTCAAACTATGCAAAAAGTAGGATACTTACTTAACATGGTGATGGAACCTGAGGATACTTCTTGTGAGTCTTGGGTGTCTATCTTGAATGTCCTTATTTCAGGATCAAGCTTCCAAAAAGCAGCAAGCCTATCCCTGGTTGCGGGTGTTGCGATGATGTGAGAGACAGAGATAGCTGCATAACACAAAACAAAAAGGGGTTAGTGATCCTTATACAAAAACATGACGATCTGGTGATCCTTCTCAGGATCCTCTGGCCTACCATGGGTGGACCATGTTCTTGGTAGATCCTTTCCGTTTGGAATCGTGTCCCTCCTGACAAAGAAGAAGCGACGTTTCCAATTTGTGTCGTTCTTAGTGACTTTAAGAAGGGGGTGTTCTCCGTCGGATTTTCGTTTGAACAAATAACGATGAGAACCAAAGGTAGTAAGATCATACATCTGTGTCAGCTCTGACATTCCTAAATCAATGCCTTCCTGCTCGATGATCCTCTCCAGAGTATACAAGACCCTCCAAATCATCGGCATAGCTTGGATGTAAGAGATGCCGGTAAGGGAAAAGAAGGATTGTGTAAAGTCTGGGAAAGGATAGGTGTATCCTATGGTGAATGGAGTAGCTGGAAAGCCAACCCATGTTTCTGAAACATAGTCGCTCAGGATAGTGGGATCAAAGGGTTTGAAAAAGGCATTCGCCGGAAAGCAGCGCCGGATTTTATCTACTTGTGCATCGTTAAAGCAACACCTCTCATTCGCTGAGTCTTTGATGATCCTTTGACTCTTCAAGGGGCTATCCCTCTGGTGATCCTTGGCGGGAGAGGACCGGAGTAACATTTTTGACGGAGTGATAGAAAGAAAAACAGAGTAAGAGAAGGAGAAATGAGAGAAGAGATACCTGTTTATCTTCGGAATGCAGTTATAAAGGGAGTATCTCTGAAATTTTAAATGCAATCGATCCTATCTATATCTCCTATTTATAATCATGATTGTGCAGAGTTGCCACCTCTGTGACGTCATGGTTGCAACGGATAGTTCTACAATAACGGCTATATTTACGATAGTTAGTTGCGGATAAGATCAAGAAAATATAATTCGCTCATTTTACATATCACTCCTTATATTTTGGGGGCAATTGTTAGGGGAGGATTTTCTAACAATTAGTGATCCTTACTTGTTATCCTAATTAATGATCCTTACTTCTGTGACAGATAGTGATCCTCAGAAGAGCTTCAGGATCAGGATCATGGATCACCTTAAGGATCCTCATACTAACGATTGTTTGCTTATGTTTCGTATTATTATGCAGGAGTAACAAGCTGGACTTGGTCTTGGCAACGTTACTATGGAATATTCCACGGGTATTTCGCACACGTTTGACTGGAAATGGACGTTGTAGAGAACGTGGGAGCTTGGCACAAAAGTCGGATAGTTTGTTAGTGTAGTTAACTTCTATTTTTAAAGGGGTGACGAGCTAGAATTAGAACACTTAGCCATTTTTCAGCTACACACACTCTCATACAATCGCACTCTTGAAGCTCACGACGAACACTTATTAGTTTTCACTCATTTTTACACATTTCACCATAGTGATCCTTGTACCTAGCTTGTTACTATCCGAAGTTGTAAACATTTATTGATTTATTTGAGCTTGGTGATCGGTAGTTTCCATCACCCGGGGTTTTTTGTGCCGGAGATCAACTCTTGATAAAGGGCTTTTTCCCCGTATAAATCCTTGTGTTATTTGAGCAATTTACATTGAAGTGATCCTTATCATTGTTCTACATTCAAAGCATCATTCCCCGTAACAAAGAGTTTGGTTGCATTATCCTCATCAGATTTTTTGACCAAAACAGTCCCATTGCCATGAACTATACCAGGATCATCGTGCGCTACTGGCGAAACTGGGGACAGGCCCAAACTGGGGACTAGCCCAAATAACTGGGGTCAAGCCCAAATAACTGGATACTTCTGTGGATACTCAATCCTTAGTTAAGGATACCTGAACCTTCAAAACTCAGAATCAAGTGAAAGGAGGATAAAGGATGTAGGATCCTTATCTTTATATAAGAGAACAAAAGAATGAAATAGTTTGAGATTGGAATGTTACCAGAAAGAGGATCATCTGTCTGTAAGGATCCTTCAAGGATACTTGTCAAGTGAGGATCATGGATCCTCATCACATGAAATATTTCTTCAAATGGACAGCATTCCAAGCTCTTGGTAGCAAATCACCTTCCATTGTTAGCAATCGATATGCCTCCTTTCCTGCCTCAGCTTCAATCAAATAGGGGCCTTCCCAGTTTGGCGCCAACTTTCCATCAGCAGGATTGGTAGTATTCTGAAATGCTTTCCTTAATACCATATCACCAACTTGGAATTTCCTGATCCTGACATTTTTGTTGTAGGCTCCAGCCATCCTTTGTTGATAACTGGCCATCCTTATCCTTGCCAAATCCCTGATTTCTTCTATAGTATCTGAAGGGGTAAGGTCCCAAAAACCTCATAACAAGTATTTGAGACCATACCACAACCTGGCCTTCTAACCTTTTAACCTTGCGCGGCCGCGCACTGGTCTTACAAAAGGAAGAAAGAAATCAGCAATCTATAATCGCGCGCCCAAAGGAGAACATAAATCCTTGCGCTTTCTCCCATTAGCAAAGGGAAAAAATCCTGAGATCAATACTTCCGCCCAAATATCCAGACTTGGATATTATTTTACCCAGACTTGGGATTTATTCATCTGTTTCCACACAGTAAGGTGTCACACCAGATTACAGCAGTAATCTTCTAGAAGAAATGCAATCGTGCACCACCCAGACGGTTATAACCGTCTGGACACGTGTCATTACCACAGGCACCCCTGAAATCACAACGAAGGCATGCAATTGGAGAGTAATCTCCAATTGATCACATTACACGTGGCAAATCCCCAGCCTTTGATCAAGACCATGATCCGTGTGCTCTCACGTCGGATCAAAGAACTTAAACGGAAGGAAGTGTAACCGCTTACGGGGTTAGCATCTTCCGTTAACCTTTCACTAACGGGTTTTCCCGCCTAAAACGACTCCCGGCTATAAATATGAGAAACAACCCAGGTATGAATTCAGATTACTCACACTTCTCAAATACATCTTCTTCTTCATTACCAATACTTATTCTCACACCGGAGTCGGGTCAAGGAGAGAACCCTCTTCTCCCCTTGGCGAGGCTAACGGTGCTCTTTTTTGCAGAGCTTCAGAGAAGAAGATCAGCTGCAACTGAATCAATCGAGAGAGAGCTAACCTTTTTTATGCGGATTCAAACCCCCTAGATATCTCGGTTTCGACCATTTATCTAGTGTTTCTTCAGTATCCAAGTCTTGAACCAAGTTTTCAGCATTTTCTTCAGGATCACAAATGCTTGTTCTGGAATCACCATCTCTGTAGGGATCACTGATTCTGCCCCAAATACCAAAGAAAATGGAGTTTGGCCTGTAGCATTCTTGGGAGTTGTCCTATCAGCCCAAAGCACATAAGGTAGTTCTTCTGCCCATTTTCCTTTCTTGGATCCAAGCTTCTTCTTCAAATTGTTGATGATGATCTTGTTGGATGATTCTGCCTGACCATTAGCTTGTGGGTGGACTGGTGTTGATGTTATCATCTTAATCCCCCAGCTGTCACAAAAGTTAGTAGTTCTATTCCCAATAAATTGGGATCCATTATCACAAACAATTTCAGAAGGGATACCAAATCTAGTAATAATGTTTCTTTTAATAAAGGATATTGTTAGGGGAGGATTTCTTAATGACCTGTGATCCTCAATTATTATCCTGCTTGGTGATCCTTACTTCTGTGTCAGTTAGTGATCCTCAGAAGTGCTTCAGGATCAGGATCATGGATCATCCTAAGGATCCTTATACTAATGATTGTCTGCTTTGAATTCGATGTTGTTTTGCATGAATACCAGCTTGGACTTAGTCTTGGTAACGTTCCTGAAGAATATTCCACGCTTATTCCGCACGTGCTTGACCATGGTGAACGTTATGGAGATCGTGGGGAGAAGGCATGAATTATGGATTGTTAGTTATTTAGATATTTTACTAAATTTAAAAGGGGTAGCGAGCTAATTAGACAACACTTGGCTATTTTTTGGCTACACACACTCGTACAACTGCACTCACCAGCTCTCGGCAAAACACTTAGCATTTTTCCATACACTTCTACACGATACACTATAGTGATCCTTGTATTTAGCTCGCTGTCATCCGAAGTTGTAAAAGAATTATTGTCTAATTTGAGTTGGTGATTGGTAGTTTCCATCACCCGAGGTTTTTTATGCCGGAGATCATTAATTGATCAAGGGCTTTTTCCTCGTATAAATCTTTATGTCTCCTGTGCAATTCATTTTCATAGTGATCCTAATTGTTGTTTACCAATTCAAGCATCATACACCGTAACAGAGAGTTTGGTTGCATTATCCTCGTCTGATTTTTGACCAAAACAGTTTGGCGCCCAGCGTGGGGCAATTGGTGCTTCGTTCCTAAGAAATTCTCATTTTTGTGATCATTTCGGTTCGTTACATCCAAGCAGATGGCTTCATCATCAAAGAACACTTCCAGTGCGATGTCTGCAGTCAATTCATCCCAGGGCATTCCACATTTGCCTCCACCACCTTCTGGACCTCAGAAAAATGCCGAGAAGAAACCAACTCCCATTTTCTCAAAACCTCCAACTTCTTCTGCTTCTTATACTCCTACTACTAGTGACTTGTTTACTCTGATTTTGCAGATGAAGGAGCATATACAGCAGCAGGACAAGACCAATGAAAGGATTCTTAGAGAAATGGGAGACATCAAGAAACAGAAGAGATCGGCAGAGGATCATTCCCCACTGATGCCCAGATCTTTGAATTTCGATACTCCGGTTATAACTTCTCAGCCTTCAGTGGTTCCAGACGTTCAATATGTGGGAGGGCCAAAAGGAGTGCATTACAGATCATCAGCAATGACTCAGGCTTCAGGGTTACACTTCCAACCAGCAGGATCCCATCCTCAGCATATATGATCCTTCGCAAGCTCAGGAGGATACTCGGGAGCGCAGCAGATTCAAGGGTTCTGGCCGTTTCAAGGATCCTCCCAGGTTCAAGGATCCTCCTATGTTCAAGGATCCTCCTATGTTCCAGGATCCTCCCAGGTTCGAGGATCCTCTCAGGTTCAAGGATCCTCCCAGGTTCAAGGATCTTCCTACGTCCCAGGATCCTCCCAGGTCCAAGGATCCTCTCAGTTCCAGGGATCCTTCCAGATTCCGGGATCCTTAAGGAGTTTGCAATCAGGGAGTTCCGATATCCATCAGGGAGATTTTATTCCAATGCAGACCATTGCTTCTACTGGTCCATCGGTCATTCCAGAGCCCCAACAATATGGATTCGCATCTGCTCTTCCTAATTTGAATCCAATGGGAGGTAACACTTTCAATAATTCTTATACCACTAACCATGGCCTTATGCAGGATACAGGTATCAATCATGCCATGGCCAGAGAATTGCAAAAGTTAAAGGATATGATATCAAGTGTCCCAGGAGTGGTCAAGCCTATCCCAGAGATTGCAGATGGGAGCCACAAGATATCTCGTTTTGCACCACCAATCTGTGATGCTGAGATACCCAAGAGGTTCCATGTGCCTACCATGAAGTTGTATGATGGTTCAACAGATCCTGAAGAACATATAGCACAGTATAGTGAAAGGATGGAAATTAATCCCATCCCAGAAAGGTTAAAGGAAGCATGTCTGTGCAAGGGATTTGGATCAACCCTTACTGGATCGGCTCTTAAATGGCTGCTAAGTCTCCCCCCTTACTCTATTACCTCGTTTGCTAATCTAGTTAACCTATTTAATAACCATTTTTCTTGTAGTAGAAAATTTGAGCGTTTAACTAGTGATCTGTATAGGATAACCCAAGGTCATAATGAATCATTAAGGGATTATATCACTAAATTTAGTAAGGAATCCTTAGATATCCCTAACCTGGATATAGCTACGGCTGTTGAAGCCTTTAAAATGGGATTGCTTAGGGATTCATTATTCTATGATGATCTTGTTATGACACCATGCAGGAATCTAGATGAGGTAAGAACCCGGGCCCTTAGGTTCATCCGGCTAGAGGATGACAAAAGGATCCAGGAGAGGTTAGCAGGATCCTCAAAGCAAGAGAAGCAAGGATCCTCATTCAAGAACAGCAAGTTCAAATCCTATAACAAATCTGATAACCAGAATGTGCATGTTGTTGAACAAGAAGAGGATGATGAGGATTATCCTCCAATTTCTGAATATTGTTTTTCTGTTGATAACAATGAACTAATCCTTGCGATGCAGAATTTAGGTGATAAAGCTAGATGGCCCAGGAAAAATGACAGACCAGCTGCAACTAATGATAAGTCAAAGTGGTGTGCATATCATGAAGATTTTGGGCATCTCACAGAAGAATGCATCGCACTGAGAAAAGAAATTGGATACTTGTTGAGCAAGGGGCACTTGAAAGAATTATTGGGGAGAAAGAAGTCAAGCACTCAGGATCCTGAAAGGATCCCAGAGAAAGCTCCAGCCCCTCCAGCAGATGCACAAGTTATAAACTTTATTTCTGGAGGATCAGACATTTGTGGAACATCCTTCTCTGCAGCTAAAAGACATGCAAAGGAAACCAAGATGGATAATGGAGATAGAACCATTCGAACATCCAGTGTCTCCGAAGGAAAAGTTATAACTTTTGATGAGGATGATCGTGTTGACATTCATGATCCTCATCATGATGGTTTGGTTATCACTCTTTTTATTTCTAACCATTTTGTTCGCAGGATCCTTATAGACGGAGGAAGCTCTGTGAACATTATCCAGCTTGATGTCCTCAAGAAGATGAATATTCCTGAATCCGATATCATACCAAGATCCTCTGTGCTCGTGGGATTCAGTGGCGAGACTAAGAATACTCTGGGGGACATTAAACTCCCAATCTATATCGAAGGCCTACATTCTTACCAAAAGTTTTGTGTTATTGACTGTTTATCTTGTTGTAATGTTATCCTTGGCAGGCCTTGGATACATGACATGAAGGCAGTCCCATCCACTTATCATCAATGTGTGAAGCTTCCTAGTCCTTGGGGAATAGTGAAGATTGATAGTGATCACCAAGAGGCTAAGAACTGCTACACCTCATCAATGAAACCAGCATCAAAGTCAAGGGAGCAATAGCAATTAAAGCGTCCTCCAAGGGATGTCTTGGAGGCAAGAGAACAGGATGTAGTAGAAATCCTTATGGATCCTGATGATCCTGAATCTTAAGTTTATATAGGATCAGGGATCCTTGGTGAAATAAAGGAAGACCTCATATCCTTCCTCAAAAGGAGAAAGACTACCTTTGCATGGTAACACGAAGACATGACCGGTATATCTAAAGATATAATCACTCACAAACTTGGCATTGATAGGTCCTTCAAACCAATCCATCAAAAGAGGAGGAAATTTGCACCAGAAAGAAATGCCATTATCCAGGAGGAGGTAGAGAAATTACTTCGAGCAGGTAAATTCTTAGGATATATGGTGACGAAGAGAGGCATCGAAGCCAGTCCAGAACAAATCAAAGCCATAGTAAACATCAAGTCCCCTGCCAATGCTAAGGATGTTCAGAGGTTAACAGGCAGGATTGCAGCTTTAAACAGATTCATATCCAAATCCTCAGAAAAGGGCAAGGAATTCTATGATATCCTAAGGAAGAACAAGAAATTCGAGTGGACTGAGAAGCATGAAAGTGCCTTAAGAGCTCTTAAGGATTACCTATCCTCGGCCCCGGCCTTGATGAAACCAGAAAAAGGAGATGTGTTATCCTTATATCTCGCGGTATCCTCAAAAGCAGTAAGTGCCGTCCTTGTTAAGGATCACGAAGGTACACAACATCCTGTCTATTATGTAAGTAAGAGTTTACTTGATGCTGAATCCAGGTATTCACACTTAGAAAAACTTATCCTTGCATTAATTATGGCATCTACTAAATTGAGACATTATTTTGAAACTCATGCCATTATCATCAAAACTAATTTTCCAATTAAGAATGTCCTTAGGAAACCTGAAATGTCAGGAAGGATGGCCAAGTGGGCAGTGAAGCTTAGTGCATATGATATAAGATATGAGCCCAGGACAGCCATTAAATCCCAAGCATTAGCCGACTTTGTGGCAGATTTCAGTAGTGATTTGCAAAAGGAAGCTGAGTTAGAAGTTCAGCAGCTAGAGGAGACCAAGGATCCTTGGATACTCTACACTGATGGATCCTCAAATGTCAAAGGAACAGGGCTTGGAATACTACTAAAATCGCCACATGGGGACATAATACCCCACTCTATGGCTTGAGAGTTCCAAACCACTAACAACAAGGCTGAATATGAAGCCTTGATAGCTGGCTTAACAATTGCTAAGCATATGAGGATCAGGTATCTTGAGGTACATGTAGATTCTTTGTTAATCACTTTAATGGATCCTATGCTGTTAAAGGTGAAAAACTAATCAAATATTTGGAGATAGTCAAAGAATTGGCACTCTCTTTTGTATCCTTTAGTTTGACACAGGTACCAAGGGAAGAGAATGCAGAGGCAGATGCATTAGCCAATTTAGGATCATCCTTGAAGATCCCGGAGGATATCAAGATCCCTATTATCCATATCCTGACCCCGGCTATCGAGGATCATGTGGCTATGGAGATAGGAGAGGATTCTGCAATCATCCCTAGTGATGATAATCAATCTCACTTAGGATCATGGATCCTTCCAATCATGAGATACATACAACATGGAGGGATTCCTACAGGAGAAAACCCTAGGGCTTTCAAAATTAAGGTATCTCAATTCACAATTTTAAATAATATGTTGTATAAACGATCTCTTGCAGGACCATATTTGAGATGCATTGAGGATCCTGAAATCCAAGAAGTTTTAAAAGACTTCCATGAAGGAGATTGTGGAAACCACACTGGGGGCAGGGCATTATTCTCAAGGATCCTGAGGACAGGATACTATTGGCCAACCATGAAAAGAGATGCTGTGGACTATGCTAAGAGATGTGATCCTTGTCAGAGACACAGCAATATCCTTCATCAACCAGCTGAATTATTGCATCCTATATCCTCCTCTTGGCCATTTATGAGATGGGGTATGGATATAGTTGGTAAGCTCCCTAAGGCACCTGGTGGAAAAGTGTTCATGCTTGCTATGACTGATTACTTCTCCAAGTGGATAGAGGCTGAAGCTTTTGCCCAAGTCAGAGAAAAGGAAGTTATATCCTTCATTAAAAGAAATATTATAACTAGATTTGGTATTCCTTCTGAAATTATATGTGATAATGGTTCCCAATTCATTGGGGGCAGAACTACTAACTTTTGTGACAGCTGGGGGATTAAGATGATAACATCAACACCAGTCCACCCATAAGCTAATGGTCAGGCAGAATCCTCCAATAAGATCATCATCAACAATTTGAAGAAGAAGCTTGGATCCAAGAAATGGAAATGGGTAGAAGAACTACCTTATGTGCTTTGGGCTGATAGGACAACTCCTAAGAATGCTACAGGCCAAACTCCATTCTCTTTGGTATTTGGGGGCAGAATCAGTGATCCCAACAGAAATGGTGGTTCCAACTGCTAGAACAAGTATTCGTGATCCTGAGGAAAATGATGAGAACTTGGTTCAAGACCTGGATACTATAGAAGAAATCAGAGATTTGGCAAGGATAAGGATGGCCAGTTATCAGCAAAGAATGGCTGGAGCCTACAACAAAAATGTCAGGATCAGGAAATTCCAAGTTGGTGATATGGTACTAAGGAAAGCATTTCAGAATACCACCAATCCTGCTGATGGAAAGTTGGCATCAAAATGGGAAGGACCTCACTTGATTGAAGCCGAGGCAGGAAAGGGGGCATATCGATTGCTAACAATGGAAGGTGATTTGCTACCTAGAGCCTGGAATGCTGTCCATTTGAAGAAATACTTCATGTGATAAGGATCCATGATCCTCACATGATAAATATCCTTAAAGGATCCTTAAAGCACAGATGATCCTCATTTTGGTAACATTCTAATCTTAAACTATTTCATTTCCTTACTTTCTCACATAAGGATAAGGATCCTGCATCCTTTATCCCCCTTTCACGTGATTTTGAGTTTTGAAGGTTCAGGTACTCTTAGCAAAAGGATGATTATCCACAAAAACAACCAGTTACTTGGGTTTTATCCCAGTTATTTGGGCTTGACCCCAGTTCCGCCAGTAGCGCACGATGATCCTAGTATAGTTCATGGCAGTGGGACCAGTACTCGTTTTAGGGGCTGATAATTCCATTGTGCTGGCTATACTTAGGATCCTACGTATAATGGTAGACGTACCATACATCCGTTCTTAAGGTATCTAACGTTTTCACGTTAGCTAAGGTTTTGGCATTTTCATGCCACTAAGTTTGGATAGTCGCCAGTTAGGGCCATACTCCAGTTCACACACGATCCTTGGGCTTGTCCCCAGTTATCCTTGGGCTTGTCCCCAGTTATCCTTTGGGCTTGTCCCCAGTTGCTAACTTTTATTTTATAATGGCTTAGTCCCAAGTTATGTTCTATTTCAGGTCTTCGAAGTTAAACAACCAAGGATCCTTGATCCTTACCTCTTACTAAGGTTTGTCCTATGGTTATCCTGGTTATAGTATTAAGGGTTAGGATCCTAACTTGGATCCTCAGGTATGATCCTTAACTATTTTGATTTTATTCATTGATTATTTGAATAACCCTAATACTTTGACAACTGAACTCATGATCCTTAAAATATACTACTTTTTGGAATTTTTCAACTATAGGATATTTGATCCTGGATCATATCCTAAATTTTTTATCTAAGTTGTTCAACTTTTCTTACCCAGACAAGTGTACATCAAAACAATTGAAAATTAAAAGGACAAACAAGGATAACAACATAAGATAAGCCAAAAAAGATTAAAGTTATTTTATTAACAAAGGTTTAACCGTCGAAGGTTGTCAAAATTGCCAACCCACGTTTCTACCAGCAAAACGTGGCCCGTCCACATGGGTTGGCAACGGGTGTCCATTGTTAATGCGGTTATAGCAAGTGCAGGAAATCAAAAGGCGGTAGGATCACAATGGCTTCATCCCCCAAACAGAGGATCCCTCCACCATTTGTAATCCTACCTATTATCCAAAGGATCCTAGATCCTTAATCCTATAACTATTGTTCAAATACAGACGATCATTGTTTTAAAACAGCACAACCACAAAACAAACTACTACCGAATTTAAAAAATTGGGCCCCGGCTACGTCTAGGAATGTCCATCATCGCCCAATCATGCAGCCTACACCTTCTCTGCATCTTCATCCCCTCCAGCTTCGGTTTCCTTCACCTGATCCTTTCCACTGCTTCCAGCCTCGATCGCCAAAACCTCCTCAGCCTCCTTATCATCTTCCAGATCAGCTAACCTCGCCTTCCAACCCTCAACATCCTAGCTGCTTCTGTCGAAGTCAGGATCTTGAGCCTCCTCGGCCATCTTCAGTTTTTTCTTGTACATTGTGATGGCAGCGGAGACCTTTGTACCTTCTATGAGATCATGCTTCGCGTAGTCGATGTCGATCAAGATTTTAGCTGTCTTAGTCTTGGCGTCTTGAAGGGCTTTTTCAAGATCAGCAATCTTAAGATCCTTGAGCATTGCAACTTGTTGGAGGTCAGCAATCTTCTTATCCAGCTCCTCAACGCTCCCCACGTAGTCCTCAATCTCAGCAAATTTCTGCAAAAAAGACAAAGCAGTTCAAAATCAGGTGATCCTCAAATAAGTGGGATACCTAGGCAGAATTGGTGATCCTCACGTCATTGAAATATTCAAGGAACTGGTGGCGGATCAGTGGCAGGCCTTGTAGGTCCTTTATCTCAGAGTTTTTCCTCTTCTTGCCACCCCTTCCTTTAGTGGGTGCCTTGGGGATGGAGACACTAGGGCTGGCAATGGCCTTCTTCTTTCTGGATCGAACAGTGTCAAGGTCGGCCATGTTGAACTGGGAGGCAGGCTTGGAAGCTTTTCCGGCACCTACACATTCAAAGCAAGATAAGTATCCTTATCCTATTTCTATTTAACTATTTATTTCAATCTTTAACTATATAAAAAGCAGGATACTTACTTGACATGGTGATAGAACCTGAGGATACTTCTTGTGAATCCTGGGTGTCTGTCTTGAATGATCTGGTTACAGGTTCAAGCCTTCTAAAAGCAGCAAGCTTTTCCTTGGTGGTAGGTGATGGTATGAGGTGCGAAACAGAGATAGCTGTATAACATAAAACAAAAGGGTGTTAGTGATCCTTATACAAAAACAAGACTACCTGGTGATCCTTCTCAGGATCCTCTCTCCCACCATGGGTGGACCACTTCCTTGGTAGATCCTTTCCGTTTGGAATGGTATCCCTTCTGACAAAGAAAAAGCGTCGTTTCCAGTTTGTATCGTTCTTGGTGGCTTTAAAAATGGGATGTTCTTCGCCGGGTTTTCGCTTAAACAGATATCGGTGGGATCCAAACGTCGTGAGATCATACATCTCTGCCAGTTTCGACATTCCTAAATCAATCCCTTCCTGCTCTATGATCCTTTCAAGGGTATATAGGACCCTCCAGATCATCGGCATAGCTTGGATGTAGGAGATGCCCGTAAGGGAGAAAAAGGATTGGGTAAAAGCTGGGAAAGGATAGGTGTATCCTATGGTGAATGGGGTAACCGGAAAGGCAACCCATGTCTCAGAAATGTAGTCGCTCAGAACAGTAGGATCGAAGGGTTTGAAAAAGGTGTTCGCCGGAAAGCAGTGTCGGATCTTATCTACTTGTGGATCAGAAAAGCAACACCTCTCATTCGCTGAGTCTTTGATGATCCCTTGACTCTTCAAGGGGCTATCCTTCTGGTGATCCTTGGCGGGGGAGGACCGGAGCATCATTCTTAACGTGATGTTGGTAAAGAAAGAAAAACAGAGTAAGAGAAGGAGAAATAGGAAAAGAGATACCTGATTGATCTTCGGCTGAGAATTTAAAGGGAGTTTCTCTTGAATTTAAATGCAAATTGATCCTATCTCTAACTCCTATTTATAATGATGATTTGCAGGATTGTCACTTCAGTGACGTCAGGTTTGCAACGGCTAGTCCGTCTTCAACGGCTAGTTATCCGTTAGTTTGTTGCGGATGAGATCAACAAAATACAACTCGTTTATTTACAATATTACTCCTTATATTTTGGGGGCAATTGTTAGGGGAGGATTTCTTAATGACCTGTGATCCTCAATTATTATCCTGCTTGGTGATCCTTACTTCTGTGTCAGTTAGTGATCCCAAGAAGTGCTTCAGGATCAGGATCATGGATCATCCTAAGGATCCTTATACTAATGATTGTCTGCTTTGAATTCGATGTTGTTTTGCAGGAATACCAGCTTGGACTTAGTCTTGGTAATGTTCCTAAAGAATATTCCACGCTTATTCCGCACGTGCTTGACCATGGTGAACGTTATGGAGATCGTGGGGGGAAGGCATGAATTGCGGATAGTTAGTTATTTAGATATTTTACTAAATTTAAAAGGGGTAGCGAGCTAATTAGACAACACTTGGCTATTTTTTGGCTACACACACTCGTACAACTGCACTCACCAGCTCTCGGCAAAACACTTAGCATTTTTCCATACACTTCTACACGATACACTATAGTGATCCTTGTATTTAGCTCGCTATCATCCGAAGTTGTAAAAGAATTATTGTCTAATTTGAGTTGGTGATTGGTAGTTTCCATCACCCGAGGTTTTTTATGCCGGAGATCATTCATTGATCAAGGGATTTTTCCTCGTATAAATCTTTGTGTCTCCTGTGCAATTCATTTCATAGTGATCCTAATTGTTGTTTACCAATTCAAGCATCATACCCCGTAACAGAGAGTTTGGTTGCATTATCCTCGTCTGATTTTTGACCAAAACAGATATAACTTCCTTTTCTCTGACTTGAGCAAAGGCTTCAGCCTCTATCCACTTAGAGAAGTAATCAGTCATAGCAAGCATGAATTCTTTTCCACCAGGTGCCTTAGGAAGGTTTCCTACTATATCCATTCCCCATCTCATGAATGGCCAGGAAGAGGATATAGGATGCAAGAGCTCTGCTGGTTGGTGAAGGATATTACTATGCCTCTGGCAAGGATCACACTTCTTGACATACTCCACAGCATCCTTCTTCATAGTGGGCCAGTAGTATCCTGTCCTCAGGATCCTTGAGAATAATGCCCTGCCCCCAGTGTGGTTTCCACAATCTCCTTCATGGAAATCCTTTAGGACTTCTTGGATTTCAGGATCCTCAATGCATCTTAAATATGGTCCTGCAAGAGATCGTTTATACAACATATTATTCAATATTGAAAATTGAGATACCTTAATTTTGAAAGCCCTTGGGTTTTCTCCTGTAGGAATTTCTCCATGTTGTATGTATCTCATGATTGGGAGGATCCATGATCCTGAATGAGATTGAGTATCCTCACTAGGGATGATTGCAGAATCTTCTCCTATCTCCAAGCTACATGATCCTCGATAGCAGGGGCCAGGATATGGATGATAGGGATCTTGATATCCTCAGGGATCTTCAAAGATGATCCTAAATTGGCTAATGCATCAGCTTCTGCATTCTCTTCCCTTGGTACCTGTGTCAAACTAAAGGATACAAAAGAGAGTGCCAATTCTTTGACTATCTCCAAATATTTGATTAGCTTTTCACCTTTAACAGCATAGGATCCATTAAAGTGATTAGTGATCAGTAAAGAATCTACATGTACCTCAAGATACCTGATCCTCATATGCTTTGCAATTTGCAAACCAGCTATCAAGGCTTCGTACTCAGCCTCATTGTTGGTAGTTTCAAAATTCACAAGCTATGGAGTGGGGTATTATGTCCCCCTGTGGCGATTTTAGTAGTATTCCAAGCCCTGTTCCTTTCACATTAGAGGCTCCATCAGTGAAGAGTATCCAAGGATCCTTAGTTTCTTCTAGTTGTTGGACTTCTAACTCAGCTTCCTTTTGCAAATCACTACTAAAATCTGCCACAAAGTCAGCTAAGGCTTGGGATTTGATGGCAGTCCTTGGTTCATATCTTATATCATATGCACTTAGCTTCACTGCCCACTTAGCCATCCTTCCTAACATTTTAGGTTTCCTGAGAACATTCTTAATTGGAAAATTAGTCTTAACAATAATAGCATGAGTCTCGAAATAATGTCTTAATTTAGTAGATGCCATAATTAATGCAAGGATAAGTTTTTCTAAGTGTGAATACCTGGATTCAACATCAAGTAAACTCTTACTTACATAATAGACAGGATGTTGTGTACCTTGGTGATCCTTAACAAGGACCAGACTTACTGCTTTTGAGGATACTGCTAAGTATAAGGATAATATATCCCCTTTTTCTGGTTTCATCAAGGCCGGGGCTGAGGATAGGTAATCCTTAAGAGCTTTAAGGGCACTCTCATGCTTCTCAGTCCACTCAAATTTCTTATTCTTCCTCAGGATGTCATAGAATTCCTTACACTTTTCTGAGGATTTGGATATGAATCTGTTCAAGGCGGCGATCCTGCCTGTCAATCTTTGCACATCCTTAGCATTGGCAGGGGATTTGATATTCACTATAGCCTTGATTTGCTCTGGAATTGCTTCAATGCCCCTCTTTGTTACCATATATCCTAAGAATTTACCTGCCTCTTCCTAGATAATAGCATTCCTTTCAGGTGCAAACTTCCTCCTCTTTTGATGTATAGGCTTGAATGACCTGTCAATGCCAAGTTTGTGAGTGATTATATCCTTAGATATACCTGTCATGTCTTCATGTTTCCAGGAAAAGGTGGATTTCCTTCTCTTAAGGAAGGATACTAGCTCCTGTTCGATGTCGCTA
>JARYGA010043089.1:0-66697 GCA_030545235.1 Helianthus tuberosus
TGAACCTTAACGATCATCTTTTTCCTATCGACCTCACGCCTATGCAACTTGGAAGCTTCGACGTCATAGTGGGTATGGATTGGTTGTCTAAGCATCGCGCAGAGATAGTTTGTTCTGAGAAGATTGTTCGTGTGCCGCTTTCGACAGGAGAGATCCTACAGGTTCAAGGTGAGAAACCTGTCGGTGGTATCAAACTCATGTCTTGTTTCAAAGCTCGGAAGTATCTGCGGAAGAACTATGTGGCTTTCTTAGCACATGTTACAGCAGATAAAGGCAAGGGAAAGTCTATTTCAGATATTCCTGTCGTTCGGGATTATTCTGAAGTTTTCCCTGAAGAGTTACCTGGCCTACCTCCAGCACGCCAAGTCGAGTTCCGCATTGATCTCGTACCTGGTGCAAATCCCATTGCTAGAGCTCCATATCGTCTTGCACCGTCTGAGATGCAAGAGTTGTCTAAGCAGCTTCAGGAGCTCTCTGACAAAGGTTTTATCCGTCCTAGCTTTTCACCCTGGGGTGCTCCCGTTCTTTTTGTCAAGAAGAAGGATGGATCTTTTAGGATGTGTATCGATTATCGTGAGCTTAACAAGCTTACCATCAAGAATCGATATCCCCTACCGCGCATAGACGATCTCTTTGATCAGTTACAAGGCGCTTCTTATTTTTGAAGATTGATCTACGTTCCGGATATCATCAACTTCGGGTGCATGAAGAAGATATTCCCAAGACAGCGTTCCGTACTCGTTATGGGCATTATGAATTCACAGTCATGCCATTCGGTTTGACTAATGCTCCTGCTGTTTTCATGGACTTAATGATTAGGGTCTGCAAACCTTATTTGGATCAATTCGTCATTGTTTTTATTGACGACATCTTGATTTACTCTAAGACGCGAGCTGATCACGAACAACATCTTCGTCTTACTTTGGAACTCCTAAAGAAAGAGCAACTTTTCGCCAAATTCTCAAAGTGTGAATTCTGGCTCAAAGAGGTTCAATTCTTAGGACATATTATCAACGAACAAGGTATTCATGTAGATCCCTCCAAGATCAGTGCGATTAAGGATTGGGATACGCCTACTACTCCTACTGAGGTTCGTTCTTTTCTTGGTCTAGCGGGTTATTATCGCCGCTTCATAGAAAACTTCTCGAAGATTGCAGTTCCTCTAACTGCTCTAACTCAGAAGAAAATGCCCTTTTATTGGGGATACAAACAAGAGGAAGCTTTTCAAAACTTGAAGCAGAAGCTTTGCGACGCGCCTGTTCTAACTTTGCCTGAGGGCAATGATGATTTCGTCGTTTATTGCGATGCATCTAAATTGGGTCTTGGCTGTGTCCTGATGAAAAGGAACAAAGTCATAGCATATGCATCGAGGCAGTTGAAGATACCTGAGAAGAACTACACCACTCATGATCTTGAGTTGGGTGCAGTTGTTTTCGCTCTAAAGATCTGGAGACACTATTTGTACGGTACAAAATGTGTGGTTTTCACGGACCACAAAAGTCTTCAGCATATCTTCAATCAGAAAGAACTCAACATGAGGCAACGACGTTGGGTTGAGCTTTTAAACGACTATGACTGCGAAATTCGCTACCATCCTGGTAAGACGAATGTCGTAGCCGATGCATTGAGTCGTAAGGAACGAACTAAGCTTCATTGTGTTCGTGTTCAATCTGTTATACAAGCTCGATCTGATATCCAAGCACGCATCTCTCAGGCTCAACAATCTTGTGTTTCACAAGGTTTAATGGATAAGGAATTTCCCTATCACATAACGCCTGCTTTGGAACTGAAGGACAATGGATCGTATTACTTCATGGACCGTTTGTGGGTCCCAAGCCAGGATGATCTTCGTACCTTACTTATGGATGAAGCCCATAAGTCGCGTTATTCTATTCATCCGGGCTCCGATAAGATGTATAAGGATCTTCGTATTCACTATTGGTGGCCTGGTATGAAGAAAGACATTGCCTTATACGTATCAAAATGCCTTACTTGTCTTAAGGTTAAGGCTGAACATCAGCGTCCTTCTGGTTTATTGGAGCAACCAGAGATCCCAGTTTGGAAATGGGAAAACATTACTATGGATCTTGTTACTAAACTTCCGCGCACAAAGAAAGGTCATGATGCCATCTGGGTAGTTGTTGATCGTCTTACTAAGTCAGCGCATTTCTTGCCAATCCGTGAGGATTTTCCTGCTGACAGACTTGCTCAAATCTATGTGGATGAAATTGTAGCTCGACATGGTGTTCCTTTGAACATCATTTCTGACAGAGATGCTCGTTTCACGTCTCATTTTTTGGAGAACCATGCAATCTGCTATGGGGACCCAACTTAATTTGAGCACAGCATATCATCCGCAAACGGATGGTCAATCTGAAAGAACAATCCAGACTCTGGAGGATATGCTTAGAGCTTGTGTGATCGATTTTGGGGGTAGTTGGGATTCACATCTTAAGTTGATTGAATTCTCCTACAACAACAGTTATCACACCAGCATCAAAATGGCTCCTTTCGAGGCTCTCTATGGTCGAAAATGTCGTTCACCAGTCTGCTGGAATGAGATCGGCGAGGCTCAACTTACTGGACCTGCCCTCATTTTAGAAACTACTGACAAGATCAAGAAAGTTTGTGATAACCTTCAGGCAGCTAGAAGCCGTCAGAAGAGTTACGCGGACCCAAAACGCAAGGCCTTGGAATTTCAAGTCGGTGATCGAGTATTACTTAAGGTCTCACCTTGGAAAGGTGTGATCAGATTTGGAAAGAAAGGAAAACTTGCACCTAGATACGTTGGACCATTCAAGATCGTCGAAAGAATCGGAAAGGTAGCCTACAGACTTGAGTTACCACCTGAACTTGGAAATGTTCATCCAACTTTTCACGTGTCCAATCTCAAGAGGTGTTTATCTGATGAGAACCTCCACATACCGCTTGACGAAATTCGTGTTGGCAAAACACTGAAATTCGTTGAAAAGCCAGTGGAAATTATGGAACGTGAAGTCAAGTGGCTTAAACGCAAGCGCATTCCTTTGGTCAAAGTTCGCTGGGAAGCTAAACGTGGACCCGAGTTTACTTGGGAATGCGAAGATCAAATGAAGGCGAAATATCCGCATCTTTTCCCACGAGTTTCCTCTAAATAAATTTCGGGATGAAATTTCCACAAGTAGGGGAGACTGTAACATCCGTGCTTGTAATCATTGTGAACAGTTCTATTATCAATAAAACAATGTTATTTGATCCCAATGTTTGTTTGGTTGTGTTTTACATTTTTCATGTTTTGACTTTTATGTAATTTCAAACTCTACATCGCTTTCTGGAAAATTATACGCAAACAGATGCGTAAACGTAACCAGTTTAACGCGACAAATACTCCAGAACATCAACATATACTTAACATACCTTAAATAACCTTTACATAACTTAGAAATAAGTTTTTGAGGGGTTCGGTGTGCAAAAATAAACTTTTGGGCCATCCAGGGACTAAAAGTGTCAAAAACTGCACAAGTTTGCACTTTCGTGCATAACTTACGTTCTGAATACATCTGGACATTCAAAAATTTATGTAAGCACTAAAATATTCTATTTTAGTGTTTGGCATAAGGAAAATCCATTCGTCACGCAATTTAGATCGTTTCTCGCGCTTATGCGCATTCCGTCGTAATTAACCGAACATCGCGTTCGTACGACCAAACGAACTAACATCCGACATATTTTTGAACATGTTTCATGTCCACAATGTTTAGGCATCCTTGTGGAGCCTTGAAAATGATTTAACGAGCCTTAAACACGTCGGAAATGGCCTTAATACGCAACGGGGACTGAAAGGTGAGCATTTGAAAATGTTTGCTGATCAGGGGACCCCTAGCGCGACGCCTAGCCCCCCTAGCGTCACGCTAGGCCCCTTCTGATCAGCAAAGGTCATTTTTAACACAAGTTGGCAGCTCCTAACACTTCCCAAAGGTCAAGTGCCACATGTTAAACTCTTATGGTGGCCAAATTCAGTAACCACAACATTGTGACAAGTGTACGGGCTAGATCATTCCCTCTTCTCCAAGAAACGATCCTAACGGTGGACCGAAATCTATAAATACCCATCACATTTCACTTCATTTCTCACAAAAATCTGATCATTTGTGCTTTAAGTTGAAACCTTTGTTTCATACCTGAGCTATTTTGATCTAGATTAGCATTCGGGGACCCTTCGTAAGTGTTCCTTCGTTCTTTTATTGCTTTTCGAGTACGAAAGTCAAACTTTGTTTGACTTTCTGCATTGACCAGTTTATGGTCGATGCGAAGTTCGGTTGAACTTCATAACGTGAGCGTGATCACGATGGTTACAGTCCTTAGTGACTATACCTACTGATTACCACGTTATCTAGGCTCAGTGACGAGCCGTAGTTTCGGTCAGAATACGCATTCTTGCGTATTTTGTAACCAAACTACTCTTAGGTATCACAACCATTTGTTGTGATACCAAATCTGTTTTCTAAACTTAGTTAAGCATGTTTTTAACATGCTTAGCTCGTCACTTTTAGTTAGTGCTTATATAGGGTCGTAAGGTAAGCGATCTAAACAATCGCTTATGCTTTCGAACCCGACCCATTTGGTCGATCCTTAGGATCCGACCAAACACATTAGGTGACCATAGTATATAGGGAATAACCTTCCGAGGTTATACCTTATGGTCACGACGTTTAGTTAGTTGTATGATAAGTAGTTTATATGCCTTAGGTAAATTACCAAAATACCCCTTTGATGCCAAAATTCATTTTAAACATATGTAACATAACTTTTGACATCCAAACTGATTTGACAACCATATTAGACATGTTAAGGCATATATTACTTGTCATAGGACTAGTTAGGCGGTCCGAACGCGTTTCACGCGAACGACGCGTTAAAGTAGCATAAGCTACCTAAACGGGTCGTAATGGGTCACAAGCACTTAAGTTAGGTTTCTTTTAGTATGTAGGCTTTAATAAACCATACTACATGAGTTCCCATACTCATTTGGTTTACGAGCCCTCATTCTATCCGATCTTCCGATTTAGGTCCGGTTTATTAATGTAGTTACCTATATTAGGTGCCGTTTGATATTCCGTGATCTCTAGCATTGCTTGGTGGTTATCTTAGGACTTCTGAGCAATCTCAAGTGAGTACATAGAACCCCTCTTTTACTGTTTTTCCAAACTGTTTTGGGGTGGAACACATGTGCCTACTTGTTACTTTCGTGCTTTCCTGTTTTCACATCATATACCTGCTATGTTTGTTAGTACATTATAGTACATGATTTCATTACATTTCATGCTATGTATGTCCATTGTGTGCATACTTAGTACATTGTTTTACATTACATCTTCTTTTGCTATGTATGTTTACTTGACATGATAGCACATTGATTTACATGACTTTTCTGCTTTGTATGTTAACTTAGCATACTTAGTTCAATGTTTTCATATAACATGTTCACTTTTGCTATGACATTTGGTTTGCACAAACGAGACTATTATACGTTCATTAACATTAGCTACGCCGCTCGGTAGTAAGTACTGGTACCATAGGACTTGACAAATCCCATTCCTGACATCCCGGGTTTTGTTTGGATGTAAGGAATGACTGAATCCGAAAACATTTCTTTTGATAACCTTGACTGAAAGGGTTATCCGACTGTCTCAAGGCTTGAATGTATGCGTTAACTTACCACATAAATGTTTGTATCAATGTATCATGCATTACTTTGCAAAACATAACTTTTTGACATATTCAAAATACTTTGTTTTGTACATTTATACATTTGGACTATGTGACAATACTGTGCTTACAATACATAACATTTGTTACACATTACTTGACTACTTTTGGACTATCAACATTTGACATGGTTTATACAAGGACTTTTGACAATTGGTTTAAACATAGACTTATTACATTGGTAGTTTGTTTAAGTGACCTAAGTAACGAGATGTGAGTAATATGATACAGGCATGGTGGATACGCCGCTGGTACTTCCTATATATAAGTGTTCGTATTATATTACATATCATAGCGTTATTCAAATCATTCATTTTGGACTTATACATTTTTACACAAGTAACATGTTTTCACAAGACTTTGTTTTACAATACGGTTTATTTTATACAACTCATTTTACATGGTTATTCGTTTAACCATACATTATTCTTTTACTTATACATATCATCTGAACTTATTGTTTTTCAAGCGATTTACAAAACAAATCAAATTACAAGGTTCATGACTAAACATTTTCTTAAACTTAAGTCATGAATCTTATTTTCACAAACCTATGTATCTCACAGGCATTTTTATGCTGACGTACCTATTTTCACATGTGTTTTCAGGAGCTTTTCCGTAGGATGATGATTGTGACACTTGGGCGGACCTGTGCCTTAGAGATTTAAAATGAAGAAAGACTTAGTTTAATTATGTTCTGAACTCTTTAATTTCTGTTTAAGACAATGAAACTCTTATGTTAATAAATAAAATATAACTTTGAATGCCATGGTTATGAAACAATTAATTCTGTTACAACACTCCCCGACGTTTTCCGCCACGTCTTGTATGTTATACGTGGTCGGGGTGTGACAAAACAGCACTTTCAAACGGAATAAGTGATTTCGTATGAAATAACAATACTTTCAAACGGAATTAGTGATTCCGTGTGAAACCAAACAACAGTTTCAAACGGAATTAACCACAAAGTCTAATTCCGTGTAAAATGAAAGGCAGTTTCAGACGGAATTAACCACAAAAGCTAATTTCCTTTGAAATCACACGTGCTAATCCGAGCGGAATTAGAATAACGTCAGCACTGTCGATCAAAAATTCGTCAAATTGATCCAGTTTTACTTCGAATTAAGGTCCAATTTTTTCAAGGATTAGTTAAAACAATGTTTCGAATATAATATGTGAAAATCAAGCCATCTTGTCCGTTAAATTCTGATTAATTTTGAAAAGAAAGAGTAGAAGTGAGAAAATCCGATGAAATCAAGCTGAATTGGTATGAACTCCTCGTCCTGAGCTCTGATATGTAAAACCCTAAATATTTTGACTGAATTTAACTAATAATTACATGAACTTTATATAAATCAGAGTTTACAAAATTTTTCATGTTTAAACAATACACACTTGAGATAGTATCAAACACATCCCAAGATAATCCATAACAAGTTTAAAAGTTAACCCTTGTTAGTAAACTAACCACTAGTTTAAGGGATTTAAAACATGATTAACAAAAGAGTTTACAACATGATTATGTCTAGACAAGATTAAGATTATCGCGGAAGCTTCAAAGTGCGTGTTCGGTTCTTGACATTGTACTTGATCACCATCCGGGAGGGCTTCATACATACCTAGGGTCAAACACTAAAATATTAGTTTTGACATTAATACATTACGTATAAACGAATTTTAACAACGCAAGGCAACAAACAAAATATAAATTTCCTGGGTTCCACCGTAACTTACGGTGTCACCGTAAGTTACGGTGGACTCTGAAAGCTTATGGTTCTACCGTAACTCAGGAAGAACTCACCGTACCAGTTTGAGCTCCACCGTAAATTACGGTGGAACCGTAAATTACGGTGGGCTCTGCACATTTACCCTTTTACTATTTTTCAACTTTACAAGTTCATAACTTTTTACTCGCTTGTCCGTTTTAACCGATTCTTTTTACTATGAGTCCGTAATAAAATTACGGATTCAGCCATGTAAATTTTATATTACGGAAACCAAGATACCAACAATCAGTTCACAATCTCCTTATCTAAATTATCCAACCCATTAGTGAAAATGCATAGCACATCATCCCCATTCTTAAAAACCTTTTTGACGTAATTACCCAAATTCCCGGGCTCATATATTTTGTGTATTCGTGCCATTCCATGGCTTTGCGTTCCCTTAGGACTATTTACTTGTTTCTTCGGAATTCAAGCATTCCGTTTCAAACGACACTTTCATAGAGCTTCTATTGTTTGACCCGATATCCCGGGTTCTTAGTCTTAAAATTTATATAACCAATTTAATAGCGTGGTACAATCCACCACTTAACAAAATACGAGACTTTCAAGTCTCTATTTTCATGATTCTTTTTATAAAAGCATCTTTTGACCCGTTTGGCTAATTAGTGAAAACTATCACTTGTTAACATGCCAAACTAAATTCCAAGTTCTTATTTTGACCCGTTTGATGGTCGAGTGTACTTCGTCACTTGAACGACACATCAAACGCATTCTTTACACTACAACATCAAGTACATATCAAACCAAAGCATTTAAGTATAATTTAACGGGACTAAAGTCACGTACCTTTAAAGCACACCTTTTCCGCGGGTATCACTTCCGGCGTGTCCACTTGACGTTCCGAATTCCTTGCCTAAAGAGTTCAATTCATAACAAGATTAGAACTCTCTTTCATAAGCTTTAACGCATTCATTCATAACATATGCAAATCTACGTTTTTAGCAATCTTTAACATTTTAACCCTCATTTGGGTGTTTTATCAAACACCTTGCGGGTCAGATTTCTACATGATTTAAACCAAGGTTATAACTTGTATTTATCACTCAAATTAACTTCGATTAGACAATATACACACATTTTAACATCAACAATTTAGAATTTCCCTCATAATTTCAGTTTACACTAGAACAAGAGTCTTAATCCTAGTGTTCATCAAGTTCTACAAGCATACTAATCACCCACTATGGTGATTTTAATTTATACAACTATCATGCAAGAATTTGACCAGAAATCGTCTAGGGTTTGTCCCTAAACCTTACATTACTTCCAATTTCATGTTTACAACACATAATCAAGCTCTACATTCGATTTTGATCACATGCATGAACTTCGAATCAAATGAAAATGACCTAATTCAGCATACCTTATGACCCCCTTGACGAGGTGATCACGATTTCATGTTTAGATTTCGATTTCTACTGGATTTTGGCCTTCAATTTGAGAGTTTAGTAGATTTTTAGGTTTTGGAAGTGTGGGTGTCGCCCCCTGCCTTCTGTTGATCGACCAGCCCTCATTTGAGGTGTTTGGTTTGTTTTATTTCACTAATCTTAGTATCTTAAGTTTAAATTTTAACAACTTAAGTCCCTCCACTCTTATTTAGTTTATATCCTTGGCCTTTTAACTCATTGAAGTGTTACTACAAGACTCCTAACTAACTAGGTTATTTATCCTAGTTAGTTTATTCTTGTTTATTATGCACTTTATAATTCTAGTATAAAATTTTGAAATTTCGGGATGTTACAAGTCCACCCCCCTTAAAAAGGGTTTCGTCGTCGAAACCATAATACGTACCAAATAGTTTAGGGTAGAGCCGTTGCATCTCTTCTTCGGATTCCCATGTGGTATCCGCACCCTTCCTGTGCTCCCATTTAACCTTCACTTGGTTAATTACTTTGTTCCTCAGACTCTTCTCTTTTTGATCTAAAATTGCAATTGGCTTCACAGCATAGTTGAGGCTGTTATCCACCTCGATGTCATCATAGCAGATACAAGTAGTTTCGTCTGCTAAACATTTTCGGAGATGTGACACATGGAATGTGCTATGAATTCCACTCAACTCCTCGGGTAGTTCAAGGCGATACGCTACCTTACCAACCCGTTCAGTGATCCTGAATGGCCCAATGAACCTCGGACTCAACTTTCCTCTTTTTCTGAACCGTATGATTCCTTTCCACTGGGATACCTTCAGCATTACCTTATCACCCACTTGAAACTCAATAGGCCTATTTCGCTTATCCGCATATGACTTTTTTCTATCCTGAGATGCTTTTAAGTGAGCTCGGACCATATCGATTTTCTCATTCGTAGTTCGGATTATATCAGTAGGTGCTAATCCTCGTGGTCCCACTTCTCCCCAACACACCGGGGTTCGACACTTTCTACCATATAACATCTCATACGGGGCCATTTTAATGCTCGATTGATAGCTATTGTTATATGAAAATTCGACCAAGGGTAGATGGACATCCCAACTACCCCCGAAGTCGATGATGCAAGCCCGCAACATATCTTCCAACGTTTGTATCGTTCTCTCACTTTGCCCATCTGTTTGCGGATGATAAGCAGTGCTAATGAACAGTTTAGTTCCCATTTGCTCTAGGAATTCGCGCCAGAATTTAGAGGTAAACCGAGTATCTCTGTCTGACACAATGGATATCGGCACTCCATGACATGCTATAATTTCATTGGTGTACACTTCTGACATATTCTCGGATGTATAAGTCTCACGAATCGGAATGAAGTGAGCACTTTTTGTCAATCTATCCACGACTACCCATATAGCATCAAATCCGCGATTGGTTTTGGGCAATTTGGTTAACAAATCCATCGTGATTTGTTCCCATTTCCAAACTGGGATATCCAACGGTTGCAACTTACCGTATGGCTTTTGGTGCTCTGCTTTTACTTGTAAACAAGTCAAACACTTCTGTACATATTTCACAATATCCCTTTTCATTCCGGGCCACCAATAGTTTTGTTTTAAGTCATTATACATTTTGGTCGCCCCCGGATGAATTGAATAATGGGATTTAAGAGCCTCGTCAAGAAGACGTGCCTTGGCCCCACACGTATTTGGAACCCAAATTCTCCCAAATCGAGTTTTCAATCCTTGATTACCATCCTCCAGGTCTTTTAGTTGCCCAACTATCCTTTCCTTCTTCACATTTTCTTCCTTGATTGCTTCAATTTGAGATTTTCGGATTTGTTCAAGCAATCCCGATGTCACAATTAATTGCATCGATCGTACTCGAATAGGCATATAATCCGTCTTTCGGCTCAACGCGTCTGCCACTACGTTAGCCTTCCCGGGGTGGTAATGTATTTCACAATCAATGTCTTTGACAGTTTCTAACCACCGCCTCTGCCTCATATTTAATTCCTTCTGATCGAAGAAATACTTTAAGCTTTTGTGGTCGGTAAAGATAGTGCACTTCACCCCATACAAGTAATGCCTCCATATCTTCAAGGCAAACACCACTGCTGCCAACTCGAGGTCATGGGTAGGATATCTCTTCTCATGAGTCTTTAGCTGTCTCGAGGCATAGGCTATAACCTTGCCCCGCTGCATCAAAACGCAGCCAAGTCCCGAATGCGATGCATCCGAGTAAACTACCATATCCTCCGTTCCGTCCGGTAATGTCAACACCGGCGCATGGGTCAATTTTTCCTTGAGCGTTTGGAACGCCCTTTCTTGATCCTCGGCCCAAATAAACTTTTCATCCTTACGGGTTAGTTTGGTCAACGGCGTAGCAATTTTGGAGAAATCTTGTATGAATCTCCGATAATAACCCGCGAGCCCCAAAAAGCTTCTGATTTTCGAAGGATTCTTCGGTGGAGTCCATCTTGACACAGCTTCTATTTTTGAAGGATCTACTAGCACCCCGTTTGCACTAATGATGTGCCCAAGAAATTGTACCTCTCGTAACCAGAAGGCACATTTTGAGAATTTCGCATACAATTTCTCTTTCCTGAGCTTCTCCAGCACTTCACGCAAATGACTTGCGTGTTCTGCTTCATTCTTGGAGTATATCAAGATATCATCAATAAACACTATCACTGACTTGTCTAGCATGGGTTTGCAAACCCGGTTCATGAGATCCATAAAGGCCGCGGGTGCATTAGTTAACCCAAAGGACATCACGAGAAACTCGTAATGTCCGTACCGTGTACGAAAAGTTGTTTTCGGTACATCCTCCTCTTTGACTTTCAACCGATGATACCCCGATCTGAGGTCGATCTTTGAGAACCAACTTGCACCTTGTAATTGGTCGAATAGGTCATCGATTCTTGGAAGCGGATATCGATTCTTTACCGTGAGTTTGTTCAACTCCCGGTAATCAATGCACATACGCATGCTCCCGTCCTTCTTTCTCACGAATAATACCGGTGCGCCCCATGGAGACACGCTTGGCCGAATAAATCCCTTGTTGAGCAATTCTTGGATTTGTGACATCAATTCTTGCAATTCTGATGGCGCGAGTCGATACGGCGCCTTGGCCACAGGTTTTGCGCTCGGAACCAATTCGATCCCGAACTCTACCTCCCGTACTGGCGGTATTCCCGGTTAATCTTCCGGAAATACATCGGCGTATTCACGTACCACTGGTACGTCTTCCATCTTTGGCGTCTCTTTATTAGGTTCGTTTGCGTATATCATGAATGCTTTACATCCGCGCCTCATAAGTTTGTGGGCCTTTAGTATTGAGCACATAACGGGACTGCCCCCTTTTTCGCCATAAATGGTGACTTGCTTTCCACTTGGAGATGTCAACTGTATCTCCTTGCGGAAACATATCACCTTTGCATGATGTCGGGATAACCAATCCATCCCTACCACTACTTGAAATTCTCCCATTGACATAAGGATCAGGTCTATCAAATATTCCTCATCATCAACGCTTATTTTGCAATCTCGACATACATCACATACAAGAAAACTTTTGTTATCACCTATTTCTACCTCTAATGGCATAGGCAATTTTGTTAGTACAAAAGAAGGATGTCGAATAAATCCATATGAAACAAAAGATTTATCCGCACTCGTATCAAATAACACATGTGCAGGAATTGAATTTATGGAAAATATACCTGAGACCACATCGGGCTCTGTTTTTGCCTCCATTGCTGTCAACTGGAAAGATCTCGCCTTTGCTCTTGGTGTCTCAGTATGTGTATTCTTGTCATCTTTCTTTCCAACCAACTCCGGGCACTCAGATTTCTTGTGACCCGGTTGGTAGCATTTGTAACACACCGACACCTTTCCTGGGCACAATGCAGCCGTGTGTCCCGTCTTCCCACATATAGGACACGGTTTGTCCTTGAACTGGCACTCACCTTTGTGCCCCTTCCCGCATATCTTACAGTTTGATGACCCGCGTTTACCTTCTTGTTTCTTTGAAGATTCTGTTGTGCGCGCCTTTTTCGTTGGGCTTGGATTTACTATCTGAGCCCTTCTTTCACCTCTTTCAATCTGTTTCTTCAACTCTATCTCCCGTTCCCGAGCAACGTTTATAATTTCGGTGAGAGTCTCATACTTTGAAGGAGTCATAAACTCCCTATACTCGGCGCTCAACATATTATAATAATAATATATTTTCTGCTCCTCATTCGTTATCAACTCATCACAAAACTTCATCTTATCCATGAATATTCCCGTGATTTTGTCAATAGATTCACCCTTGTGTCGAAGCTGCATGAATTCCTCCTTGATCTTGTTAATGACTGCCTTGGGACTGTGATGTTTAAGAAACGGCGTCTTAAACTCATCCCATGTCATAGCCTTAGCCGCTTCGCTTCCAATTTCCTTCTTCTTGTTATCCCACCAGTCTTTCGCTTGACCCCTTAACTGACCCGTGCCATAGGCTACGTAGTCATCCGGATCACAATGAGTCCTTTCGAACACCCCATCCATATCGCTTAACCATCGCTGACATATGATCGGGTCAACCTCCCCATTGTAAATGGGCGGTTTACACGCCATGAACTCTTTATAAGAACAAGATTTTCGTCCTCCCGACTTCTCCTTTGCTAAATTGGTATTATCCTCCAATTTCTTGATTCTTTCTTCCACCACTGATAATACCGTGGTTTGGATTTTGTCGATGAAACCCGACAAACTGTTTTCGATTGCTTTTCCTACCTCTTCAGCAATCACTTCTCTCGTTTGCTCGGTGACTCTTGGCACCGCATCATCATTGCCTTTATCCGTCATCTTTAACTGAAATGTTTACATTAAGCGTTAAACATTTCACCTATGACGTATGATTTATTTACTTCGGTTTATTCAAGTTCATGACTTGTTTTCACCGTTCTTATTTAATGTACTTTCCGGGTTTGTGTGTGTTAACACGCTCTTCCCATGCATTTCCATTCATTACTTCCCTTTTTATACTTAGTAACTCTACTTTAGAACAATTAACTCTTACCGGATGTTTGATCAAGCTTGAACCGAACACTTGTTAACAACCTTGGGCTCTGATTACCAACTTGTAACACCCTAAATATTTTGACTGAATTTAACTAATAATTACATGAACTTTATATAAATCAGAGTTTACAAATTTTTTCATGTTTAAACAATACACACTTGAGATAGTATCAAACACATCCCAAGATAATCCATAACAAGTTTAAAAGTTAACCCTTGTTAGTAAACTAACCACTAGTTTAAGGGATTTAAAACATGATTAACAAAAGAGTTTACAACATGATTATGTCTAGACAAGATTAAGATTATCGCGGAAGCTTCAAAGTGCGTGTTCGGTTCTTGACATTGTACTTGATCACCATCCGGGAGGGCTTCATACATACCTAGGGTCAAACACTAAAATATTAGTTTTGACATTAATACATTACGTGTAAACGAATTTTAACAACGCAAGGCAACAAACAAAATATAAATTTCCTGGGTTCCACCGTAACTTACGGTGTCACCGTAAGTTACGGTGGACTCTGAAAGCTTATGGTTCTACCGTAACTCAGGAAGAACTCACCGTACCAGTTTGAGCTCCACCGTAAATTACGGTGGAACCGTAAATTACGGTGGGCTCTGCACATTTACCCTTTTACTATTTTTCAACTTTACAAGTTCATAACTTTTTACTCGCTTGTCCGTTTTAACCGATTCTTTTTACTATGAGTCCGTAATAAAATTACGGATTCAGCCATGTAAATTTTATATTGCGGAAACCAAGATACCAACAATCAGTTCACAATCTCCTTATCTAAATTATCCAACCCATTAGTGAAAATGCATAGCACATCATCCCCATTCTTAAAAACCTTTTTGACGTAATTACCCAAATTCCCGGGCTCATATATTTTGTGTATTCGTGCCATTCCATGGCTTTGCGTTCCCTTAGGACTATTTACTTGTTTCTTCGGAATTCAAGCATTCCGTTTCAAACGACACTTTCATAGAGCTTCTATTGTTTGACCCGATATCCCGGGTTCTTAGTCTTAAAATTTATATAACCAATTTAATAGCGTGGTACAATCCACCACTTAACAAAATACGAGACTTTCAAGTCTCTATTTTCATGATTCTTTTTATAAAAGCATCTTTTGACCCGTTTGGCTAATTAGTGAAAACTATCACTTGTTAACATGCCAAACTAAATTCCAAGTTCTTATTTTGACCCGTTTGATGGTCGAGTGTACTTCGTCACTTGAACGACACATCAAACGCATCCTTTACACTAAAACATCAAGTACATATCAAACCAAAGCATTTAAGCATAATTTAACGGGACTAAAGTCACGTACCTTTAAAGCACACCTTTTTCGCGGGTATCACTTCCGGCGTGTCCACTTGACGTTCCGAATTCCTTGCCTAAAGAGTTCAATTCATAACAAGATTAGAACTCTCTTTCATAAGCTTTAACGCATTCATTCATAACATATGCAAATCTACGTTTTTAGCAATCTTTAACATTTTAACCCTCATTTGGGCGTTTTATCAAACACCTTGCGGGTCAGATTTCTACATGATTTAAACCAAGTTTATAACTTGTATTTATCACTCAAATTAACTTCGATTAGACAATATACACACATTTTAACATCAACAATTTAGAATTTCCCTCATAATTTCAGTTTACACTAGAACAAGAGTCTTAATCCTAGTGTTCATCAAGTTCTACAAGCATACTAATCACCCACTATGGTGATTTTAATTTATACAACTATCATGCAAGAATTTGACAAGAAATCGTCTAGGGTTTGTCCCTAAACCTTACATTACTTCCAATTTCATGTTTACAACACATAATCAAGCTCTACATTCGATTTTGATCACATGCATGAACTTCGAATCAAATGAAAATGACCTAATTCAGCATACCTTATGACCCCCTTGACGAGGTGATCACGATTTCATGTTTAGATTTCGATTTCTACTGGATTTTGGCTTTCAATTTGAGAGTTTAGTAGATTTTTAGGTTTTGGAAGTGTGGGTGTCGCCCCCTGCCTTCTGTTGATCGACCAGCCCTCATTTTAGGTGTTTAGTTTGTTTTATTTCACTAATATTAGTATCTTAAGTTTAAATTTTAACAACTTAAGTCCCTCCATTCTTATTTAGTTTATATCCTTGGCCTTTTAACTCATTCAAGTGTTACTACAAGACTCCTAACTAACTAGGTTATTTATCCTAGTTAGTTTATTCTTGTTTATTATGCACTTTATAATTCTAGTATAAAATTTTGAAATTTCGGGATGTTACATGATACCACTTGTTGGATCGTCGTGTGACCCTACTGAGTCAATCTGAAGAGTTCAGAATCAATATCAAAGGCGGAATTAGTGATATCGATGTGAACACAGCTTGATACTTCCTAATTATCTTCTTTTATTGATTTCCAAAGCTTTTTACAAATCAAATGAGAATCCGGCAGCACCTCGGCTCTGAATCAAATGATCTAATTCCATTTCAAATGACACAGCAACACACCTATTTATAGATGAGCTAATTTCGCTTGAAAGTGGCAGTGGCCATTTCAAGCGGAATTAACATGGTTAATTTCATTTGAAAGTGACAAGACCATTTCAAGCGAAATTACCCAAACATACATAAAACCTAATTTTTAACCTGATGTGCACTCGTTTATCCTATCTAGACATAAGACTCGATAAAGACGAAATTAACAAACATTTGTGCACTAACAAAATGTAATATTTCATCTAAATCAATTAATAAATAACAAAATAAGAATCTACCAAAAGCTTTCCTTTCGTTCTGCTCGGATAAAACGATGAATCAACAATCCTCGCCACAACAAATCTATTATAATTATCATGACAAAAGAACAAATCAGCAAAATAATATATAAAACTCAAATTCAACAACGCAAACCACCAGAAACCTAAAATTTCATTTGTGAACAGTCAAAATCAAACCAACGTTTAAGGTTGAATCATGATAAGAGAATTATGTATTCAAATCGATGGCCTCCGAGGCGAACCAACAAGATTTATCGAGTATTGAATAAAACAGGCGATAAGACAACTTAATCGAAAATAAAGAAAAAAACAATCAAATTACAATAAAAAAACTTAAAAACTTACCTCAAAATCTGGTTGAGATGAGTGATAAAGAGAGGAGATTTAGGGTTCGAAGCATAACCACCATCTACACTCGACAACAACCCTAGCCATCGGCATCATCAGCACCTTTGCAACCGTCACTGCAATTCAGACCTAAATCCCTGTCACGCCAACATCTGAGACCACCGACTCCATTACAACCGTCGCTCACTCCTCCTCCGACGACACCACCTGCTGAAGTTATGGAGAAAAACACTGGGTGCGGCCTTCGTTGTCGCCGTTGATTTATTTGGGGGAGGAGAGGGCTTAAAAAGGGATGGCTGATTTCATAGGACTGTTTGATTCACCAAATTAAATGTGAAGGTCGCGAGTACTGAAAGGTCGCTTTGAACCATGATATATTCAAGAAAGACAATGAGTTGGTGGCCGGTCTGTTAGGGGATAGGGGCAATAATGGAAGAAAATGTGAAAAAATTGGGATTTTAACTGACTTTTCACATCCCATCTTAAAATTAGGGCTGGAAATATGTATATATAGATTTCCTTGTACACAACATTGGATATTTATTTATAATATTGTCATCCCTATCTAAAATTAGTAAGTTAATAACGACTCTGTATTTTTACACTTGATAATGCAACATACAATTAGCCATGAGTGATATTTCCTTAGGTTATAGATTCGTGTATCATGTGGGTTGAACAATGAAAACAGTATAATTCATATTTCTTATACATGAAATTACATATTAAATTCTTTAAATAATTCTTATAAATAAAATTCATAATTCTTATAACATTTGTAAATAACTTGATTATTGGTTGCTAATACAATTGTCTAATTTGAAAACTGTTCTTAATATTGATTAATTTGTTAACCAGTTTGCTAATACAATTGGCATGCTAATTTATAATAAGTAATCGATTAGCACTAGTATAACAAATGTATTCAAAGCTATTACTTTAACATATAAAGTATCATGATCCAAAAGTAACCATTGCATGTACAAGGTTATTATCTGTTGCTTAACATGTCTTAGAACACACAATGAGCAAAAAATACATATCATGATCCAAAAGATAACCATTGCATATACATAGTTATTACCTATGTCTTAGAACATACAATGAGCCAAAAATACACATTATGATCCAAAAGATAACCATTGCTTATACATAGTTATTACCTGCAACATGCCATAAAGTATACCTAGACTTAATATACATATATCCAAAGAATATCATGTAACTGAATTCAAAGTCTTGGAGTTTGATAAAGGTTCAAACACTACATTCAACATACCAACATAAAGTTTCGCAGTGCTCACAAATCTAACTATAGCCTCCAGAATCTAAATAGAAAGGCAAAGTAAAGACGAGTTTGATTGTTGCATTGACATAGATGCAATTGAATGGACATTTTCAATGGCATCTGGAAATTATAGATATTTTGCAAGCCTTTAACCAAGAATGGAGGTACACTTACTGATTCGATGTGTAGTTCAAACTTCAAATGAAAGAGCAAATAATGATGTGCCTTTTTTATTTACTAATTAATTTAAAAACTTTCTGAAAATGAAACGGGTCAACTAGGTCAGAAATAAATAAATAATCAAAAAACTTAAAAGTTAATTGTATAGTTGAGAATCATTTAAAAGTTTTACAACGGATATGAAACAAAACATGCCACATTACACCATAGGTATAAACATTTTTATATAAAGTATGCCATATGTTGCACTATATCAACATTTTATTTTCCAATCTAACTCACTTTACTCATATTAAATTACTTTTTAATTGTATAAAGAAATCTTAGTTTTCAAACGAAAACTATTAGGTAATTTTTATTCATGATTCTACATGTTGCAATAAGGGTGTATTTGTAAAAGCATAAGAAATGCAGTTATGACCTTTTTGGTTAAAATAATTTATCAAGGCAAACTCTAAATTTTAGCTCAATTATATGCAGTGGCGGATCTAGAAAATCAGCCAAGCGGTAACGTTTTATAAAAAAGCCGTAACGAAATCTTAAAAACGTCAAATTCTTCTAAAATTTACACTAATTTTACACTACCGCCGGAGCGCCAAGCCGTAGCGGAGGTTGCCCCTTCTTATATGCTAGGTCTGCCCCTGATTATATGGTAAGCTTGAGTAGATGTCCCAACATTATTATTTAGTATTTAAATTTGGTATTACATTTAGCAATACAAAAAAAAAAAAAAAAAAAAAAAAAAAAAAAAAAAAAACCTTAGTCTTTAGAAGAAAGAGTTAAATGTTTCTGAATTCCTTTTTATATGTAGAATCAAATATAAGAAACAAGGAGAAAATATCTAGAAAACAATGGGATATGAAATAAAACCAATGCTTACCGGTTAAATAAACAACTTCAACATAACGTGTATAATACAAATAATATATAAGAAAGATCTCTTATCCTAAGTTGCAGACGAATCAAAGAAGACGAAGGCGTGACATGTGGAGACCTAAACATACAAATTGGAACCAATGTGAATAGCCCATAACAAAGAACAAAGTACTAAAGCAGGACAATTCAATGTTCACCCGCTAGGAGATGGATTTCCACAACAACAAACTACAAAATAGATGTTGAAGCGTTCATGGCTTGCGCAAGCAACTAAAAGTAGCTATGACATGAATCTATATAATATACACAACATGAAGGTATGTCAACAAAAGTAAGCAACTTCAGACACAAAGTTTTAACATTAATAAATGATTCTTTGGTTTTTTTCCAATACAACTATACGCACAGTATGGATTCAGGCCATATGACCCGTTTGTCGTTCGGGTCATACGACCCACAGCTCACTGAAGAACAAAACTGTTTAAACTGGTTATAGATTCGTGTATGACGTGGGTTGAACAATGAAAACGGTATAATTCGTATTTCTTATACATGAAATTACATATTAAATTCTTTAAATAATTCTTATAAATAAAATTCATAATTCTTACAACATTTGTAAATAACTTGATAACTGGTTGCTAATACAATTGTCTAATTTGAAAACTGTTCTTAATATTGATTAATTTGTTAACCAGTTTGCTAATACAATTGGCATGCTAATTTATAATAAGTAATCGATTAGCACTAGTATAACAAATGTATTCAAAGCTATTACTTTAACATATAAAGTATCATGATCCAAAAGTAACCATTGCATGTACAAGGTTATTATCTGTTACTTAACATGTCTTAGAACACACAATGAGCAAAAAATACATATCATGATCCAAAAGATAACCATTGCATATACATAGTTATTACCTATGTCTTAGAACATACATTGAGCCAAAAATACACATTATGATCCAAGTGATAACCATTGCTTATACATAGTTATTACCTGCAACATGCCATAAAGTATACCTAGACTTAATATACATATATCCAAAGAATATCATGTAACTGAATTCAAAGTCTTGGAGTTTGATAAAGGTTCAAACACTACATTCAACATACCAACATAAAGTTTCACAGTGCTCACAAATCCAACTACAGCCTCCAGAATCTAAATAGAAAGGCAAAGTAAAGACGAGTTTGATTGTTGCATTGACATAGATGCAATTGAACGGACATTTTCAATGGCATCTGGAAATTTATAGATATGTTGCAAGCCTTTAACCAAGAATGGAGGTACGCTTACTGATTCGATGTGTGGTTCAAACTTCAAATGAAAGAGCAAATAATGATGTGCCTTTTTTATTTACTAATTAATTTAAAAACTTTCTGAAAATGAAACGGGTCAACTGGGTCAGAAATAAACAAATAATCAAAAAACTTAAAAGTTAATTGTATAGTTGAGAATCATTTAAAAGTTTTACAACGGATATGAAACAAAACATGCCACATTACACCATAGGTATAAACATTTTTATATAAAGTATGCCATATGTTGCACTATATCAACATTTTATTTTCCAATCTAACTCACTTTACTCATATTAAATTACTTTTTAATTGTATAAAGAAATCTTAGTTTTCAAACGAAAACTATTAGGTAATTTTTATTCATGATTCTACATGTTGCAATAAGGGTGTATTTGTAAAAGCATAAGAAATGCAGTTATGACCTTTTTGGTTAAAATAATTTATCAAGGCGAACTCTAAATTTTAGCTCAATTATATGCAGTGGCGGATCAAGAAAATCCGCCAAGCCGTAACGTTTTATAAAAAAGCCGTAACGAAATCTTAAAAACGTCAAATTTTTCCGTAATTTACACTACCGCCGGAGCGCCAAGCCGTAGCGGAGGTTGCCCCTTCTTATATGTTAGGTCTGCCCCTGATTATATGGTAAGCTTGAGTCGATGTCCCAACATTATTATTTAGTATTTAAATTTGGTATTACAATTAGCAATACAAAAAAAAAAAAAAAAACCTTAGTCTTTAGAAGAAAGAGTTAAATGTTTCTGAATTCCTTTTTATATATAGAATCAAATATAAGAAACATGGAGAAAATATCTAGAAAACAATGGGATATGAAAAAAACCAATGCTTTACCGGTTAAATAAACAACTTCAACATAACGTGTATAATACAAATAATATATAAGAAAGATCTCTTATACTAAGTTGCAGACGAATCAAAGAAGACGAAGGCGTGACATGTGGAGACCTAAACATACAAATTGGAACCAATGTGAATAGCCCAACAAAGAACAAAGTACTAAAGCAGGACAATTCAATGTTCACCCGCTAGGAGGTGGATTTCCACAACAACAAACTACAAAATAGATGTTGAAGCGTTCATGGATTGCGCAAGCAACTAAAAGTAGCTAAGACATGAATCTATATAATATACACAACATGAAGGTGTTGGTGCATTCATCTGTCGTCTTCGTCTTGTATCGAGTCTTGTGCGTAGAATGTTAGATTGTGTCATTATATACGAGAATATAGGAGATCTTAGGGTTTGTTTGTGGAATTTAGCTTGAATGAAGAGGTTTCCTTTGAAAGTGACACATGTCAGTTTCAAGCGAAACCTACAAGAGAGGTTTCCCTTGAAAGTGGCGTGTGACAGTTTCAAGCTAAACCTTCTCACCTATAAATAGGCATTCAAGCTAAACCTCTAGGGAGGGAGAAGAGTTCTGAAATTCCATACCGAGGTGCTGCCGGTGTGAAGACTGATTGTAATTGCTAGAATATCAATATAATCAGTGTTTAAAGTGATACGCAAGCTGTTTCGACGTCAGTTTCTTAGTTTCCGCCTCTGAAACTGATAAAATCTCTTCTGATCGACTCGTTCGGGTCGCAAAACGATCCTACAAGTGGTATCAGAGCTCAGGAGGAAGAGATCTTGCCAAAACAGCCTGTTTTCGTCACTTTTTCTGATTTCTACACCATTCTTTTACAAAATTTAAAATTTTTCACGGTTAAAAACGGTTCAAACTTTCACATATTGTGCGCAATCATGTTTTAACGAATTCTGGAAAGTTTCATCATTAAAATCGATCTAAAACTTGATTTTTTCGGTGGTTTATCTTGAAATTCGTTCGACATTTGCTGACATCATCTGGCTTTCTTTTGAAAAAGTCAGGTTTCTATTGAAACTGGTCTGGGTTTCGCTTGAAATCAGAGGTTTTTATTGAAACTGGTCTGGGTTTCGCTTGAAATCAGAGGTTTCTATTGAAACTGGTCTGGGTTTCGCTTGAAATCAGAGGTTTCTATTGAAACTGGTCTGGGTTTCTTTTGAAATCATCAGGTTTCATTTGAAAACAAGGTTTCATTTGAAAACATCAGGTTTCATTTGAAAGTATCAAGTTTCGCTTGAATAGTGGTTTCGCTTGAAGAAGGAACTTTGGTTGAAACTTGGTATTTCGCTTAAAAGTATGTTTTGAGTAAAATTTATCGGGACTGTTTAAAAGATGGCAATGGTATTTGATGAGAAGGAAAATCATGATCTTGTAAGGATAAATGATTGGTATCGAGGATATTTCAGTAGTCATTATCAAGGTTTGTCCAAGAATGTTTGGGAAAACCGGTTCGAATGTTTTCTGTGTAAGAAAGATGAGAAATTAGATGATTTGGAGAAGAGATTTGATTGTTTGATTGACCATTTGAAAGAAAACAAGATAATGATATCAGAATCTGAAATAGTATCAAAGTTTGCTAATGGATTACCAGCTGAATGGGATGATTTTTTGGAAAATCTAAAAAAAAAATTCTAGTTTTTCAAAATTATCTTTAAGTAAATTCATCAGTAAACTTACAACACATATGGATGATAATGAAGAGAAAAAGAAAGGATTGTTAAATAGGATAGAAAATAATTTGAAAAAATTAAATTTGGATGTGGTTGTAGAATTGAACAAAAGAGTCTGTGTGTGTCTTAGTGCAAAAGATGTTATGAAATACAATATGAAGAGGGGTTGTTATATTGATGAGAATATGAATCCTCTTGACTTCGTTAAAATCTTTTATGCAGGAACATACAAAACAGAGATAGAGCAAGTTACAAAGAATGAAGAATCTGTGAAGCTTGGATCTTCAAGTTCAGAATCAGTGTGCTCTAAATGTGACAACTTTAAGGCTGATAATGACAAACTTTTGAAGGATGCGGAAAGTTTGACATTGGAAATCAAGAAGTTGAAAGATGAGAAGCAATTTGATGATAAACAGATTCTTGTTTTGCATGAAAATTTTGAGAAGTTGAAATCTGAAAATGTCAAACTGTTGAGTGGTTTGGACAGTTTGACATTAGAAAACAAAATTTTGAAAGAAAAAGAAAAAGATTTTGAAAATGAAAAATCGAAGATTGAAAAAGTTTTTCAAAGTCAAATAAAAATTTTAGAAGATGAGAGAGATATGTTTGGTAAAAACAATCTTGAAAAACAAATTGCAATCAATTCTCATCTTGAAAAGATTATTCGACTTGAGAAAGAGGCAGAATGTGCTCAAAAGAAAATCAATGAATGGGAAGAAAAGTTGAAGGTGTTTGTGAATACTTCAACTATTCCTTGCCCAAAACCTTTAAATTCAGTTCCAATAAGTGACGATGTCACAAACTTTGACAAAGTCAAAGTTGAAGATTGTGATGAGAAATCTGATGATGAAAATGAAAAAATGAAGAAAAAGAATTTATTTTTGAAGTTAAAAGGAAAGTTTCAAGAAACTGTTCCGCAATCAACTGAAGAGGGAGAATGCTCTAAGCAAAAACCTTTGAAGAAGAAAGTGGAACAAAAACAAAAAGAGAAAATCTTGAAAAATATTAAAAAAGAAAATAAAAGTTCATCAGATCAATCATCCAATCGCAATCAAAAACCACAAAAAGTAAAAAATGAAAACTCAAAAATTGTTGGTAATAAGTGGTGCAGGTCGGACCACAGAGCTCAAAGACCAAATCCAGCAAACAAGAGGAGGAAAGATTATCACCAAGCCAAACAGTGCTTTGATCTAAATGTTTGGACTAAAAATGGTGATTGGTACGATAACAGAGTGTGTTACAGATGCGGTTATCAAGGACACATTGCTGTTAACTGCCAGAGTTGGAGTTTTGAGATGAGGAGATGTTTTAACTGCAACATCATTGGCCATATTGCTAGAGATTGCTCAATAAGATCAATGAGAAGATCGAGGGCTGAATCTCAGAAGCAGGTAAAGAAACCAGTCAATGTCAAGCCCAAAGAACAGAAGGTTCAAGAACCTAAAGTTCAAGAAAAGAAAGTGAAGCTTTTTCAGGGGCAAAAAGACAGACTGAGGAAAAAGAGGAAGAAGGCGAGAGAGTATCTCGAGAAGATTTTGTCCTCGGATACAACTGGTAAAACAGATAAAAGTTCTGATAAATCGTCTTGCTCGCCAAAGAATGACAAATCAAGCAAAACGAATTCGTCAGATACAAATCCGAGGACAGAGGAGAGAGTAAAGAAAAAGAAAGAGAAGGCATTTAATCAAGAGATTAACAAATCTGGTGATGAATTTGTTTCTTCAGAAACAAAGGAGCCACATGTTGGCAATGAATCTGGCTCATCAAAGTCAGACAAGCCACATTCAGGCAATGATTCTGGTTCATCAAAGCCAGAAGAGCCATGTATTGAGGTAAAATTAGAGAATTCTAGTCTAACAATGGATGATGAAAATTTTCCACCATTGTTAAACAAGAATTCTAAATCACCCAAGGACAGTCAGGCTTGGGTGAAACTTTTCAAATAGAAAAACCTGACTTGCCGGAGATCCTAAGTTGGTAATCGTGGATCATGAATCGGCATCCTTCTTAATTTGTGTTTGAAAAGTTTTGCAGGAATTGCCGGAACTCCCAGGTTGGTAAGTGTGGAGTAGGAATCGGCACCTTGAGAATTCAACCAACAGATGATGTTTGGTTGAAAATGCTTGATTGGATTGATCTTACAAGTGGCAAATCAGGGACATTAAGTTGTATCTGATTTCCTACAAGTGGTTAAAAAAATGTGATGAACCAAATCCCTAACCTACTAATGGTTTTACAAAATCAACAAAACTAATTTTCCGGAAAAACCATTTTGATTAAAACAAACTTAAGTGTTTTGAGATCATAATGGGAAAATAGTTTGTTGTGAGGGGGAGTTCTGATTGTTAATCTAAGAGAATGGAGAATTGAAGTGATTCTCATCATGTTGTCACGTTTCTTGTACAGCTTGTTTTCAAATTTTCCCAGAAAATCAAAATTGAGACATATTTTGATTTTAGGGGGAGTAAAAATTTTAAAAAAATTAGAAAATTTGAAAATGTCCAAAACATGAAAAATTTAAAAATGAGTTTTGCTGAAACAAGAGGAAATGATAGAAAATTAGTGGACTATCACAGCATGCTAAAGATATGTAAAGTTAAATGTGATAAACGGTCTCACTAAAGATGTGACGATAGGCTCAGCTAGACTAGTAGATTTGCGATAATGATACAAACTTAAATGAAAAAGCCTAGTTCTAGTGGGAAACATGGTCGAAAGCATAGTACTTAGTTTTGTCCTTCTTGATTGTGTGCCTACTCAGTAATCGCTGATTGTCGAAAGACATAAAACTGGTTAAGTTTGTGAACTTTCACAACTTTGCTGAAAAGTCACTGTGATTGTGCATTTCATTTTGCAAAGATTTAAACTTGTTTTATTTCTTTATTTTGTTTAAGCATCGGACATCCTCTGCGTATACGTGAGTATCGACCTGGATGTTGTTGCCTAAACGTTCTGCTTTATTTTCTTTGGTGTTTCGTTTAAGCTTTGGATCTCCTCTGCGTATACGGAAGTATCGACCTGGTGGTTAAAGCCTAAACAACTTCAACTTATTTTTATTTTCTTATTTTGTTTAAACATTGGACTTTCTCTGCGTATACGGAAGTATCGACCTGATTGTTAATGTTTAAACATTCTGCTTTGTTTTCGCACAAATCACAGTTGATAAAAGTTTAAAGGCATTACTTGAGTCTGTGTATTGCATGATGAGGGGATATGCTGAGATTGTGGGGTCCATAAGAGCTTAGTGCTATCTTAATATACCTTAAAGTATCGGTAAGCAGATCGAAAGTTTTTAGATTGAGTTTACGTGGACAACAATATCGTCAATCTATGTGAATTGTTTAGAACTGAAAATGTTTAAAGCTTAACGGTGCTAGTGATTGGTCACAAAAACTGATATGATCCTCTTACACAAACTCACAAAAATATTGTCTGTAAATATTTCTTTACTGCATTTCTTTACATTCAAAAATCCAAAAAGATTTTAGTGTGTTTTAGCATAAATTTTGAAAAATTCAAAAAGATTTTCGACAACTGATGTTGAAGAGCTGATTTTCAAAATTTCGAGTGTTGAACGTGATGAACTGGTTTGGGAATGTATGTGCTGAATTGAAAATTTTTGATTTGAGAAAGAAGTTGAGATTAGTTTATCAAGGTCATTAATTTGAACTTGGTGTAACTATTACTAGGAAGTTTTTCTTATTGATTTAAAGTAAAAACTTATGTTGTGATGAGAAAATTTGTACAGGAAATAAGCTGAACAGAGATAAATCCAGGGATTGATCTCAAGGTGATAGCTAATTCCAGACAGCGATCCCATCATGATGAGAGGGGGAGTCTGACGAGGTTAGAGCCAAAGAGAAAATCCTGGTACATGCTAAGAAAGAAAGGAGACCGATCAAGATTGAAGAGTCGTCGTGATGAAGACTCTCACTGAAGATTCCGTCAACATTCAAGGGGGAGTCTATTGGTGCAGTTGTCTGTCGACTTCATCTTCGTTCGAGTCTCAGATTGTGAAAGAGCACGAAGACCGGTAAAGACTGAAGAATGAGAAGACTCGATACTTCAGACTCGTCAACATCTGAGGGGGAGTTTGTTGGTGCATTCATCTGTCGTCTTCGTCTTGTATCGAGTCTTGTGCGTAGAATGTTAGATTGTGTCATTATATACGAGAATATAGGAGATCTTAGGGTTTGTTTGTGGAATTTAGCTTGAATGAAGAGGTTTCCTTTGAAAGTGACACATGTCAGTTTCAAGCTAAACCTACAAGAGAGGTTTCCCTTGAAAGTGGCGTGTGACAGTTTCAAGCTAAACCTTCTCACCTATAAATAGGCATTCAAGCTAAACCTCTAGGGAGGGAGAAGAGTTCTGAAATTCCATACCGAGGTGCTGCCGGTGTGAAGACTGATTGTGATTGCTAGAATATCAATATAATCAGTGTTTAGAGTGATACGCAAGCTGTTTCGACGTCAGTTTCTTAGTTTCCGCCTCTGAAACTGATAAAATCTCCTCTGATCGACTCATTCGGGTCGCAAAACGATCCTACAGAAGGTATGTCAACCAAAGTAAGCAACTTGAGACACAAAGTTTTAGCATTAATAAATGATTCTTTGGTTTTTTTCAATACAAATATACGCACAGTATGGATTCAGGCCATACGACTCGTTTGTCGTTCGGGTCATACGACCCACAGCTCACTGAAGAACAAAACTGTTTAAACTAGTTATAGATTCGTGTATCACGTGGGTTGAACAATGAAAACGGTATAATTCATATTTCTTATACATGAAATTACATATTAAATTCTTTAAATAATTCTTATAAATAAAATTCATAATTCTTATAACATTTGTAAATAACTTGATAACTGGTTGCTAATACAATTTTCTAATTTGAAAACTGTTCTTAATATTGATTAATTTGTTAACCAGTTTGCTAATACAATTGGCATGCTAATTTATAAAAAGTAATCGATTAGCACTAGTATAACAAATGTATTCAAAGCTATTACTTTAACATATAAAGTATCATGATCCAAAAGTAACCATTGCATGTACAAGGTTATTATCTGTTACTTAACATGTCTTAGAACACACAATGAGCAGAAAATACATATCATGATCCAAAAGATAACCATTGCATATACATAGTTATTACCTATGTCTTAGAACATACAATGAGCCAAAAATACACATTATGATCCAAAAGATAACCATTGCTTATACATAGTTATTACCTGCAACATGCCATAAAGTATACCTAGACTTAATATACATATATCCAAAGAATATCATGTAACTGAATTCAAAGTCTTGGAGTTTGATAAAGGTTCAAACACTACGTTCAACATACCAATATAAAGTTTCACAGTGCTCACAAATCCAACTACAGCCTCCAGAATCTAAATAGAAAGGCAAAGTAAAGACGAGTTTGATTGTTGCATTGACATAGATGCAATTGAACGGACATTTTCAATGGCATCTGGAAATTTATAGATATGTTGCATGCCTTTAACCAAGAATGGAGGTACGCTTACTGATTCGATGTGTGGTTCAAACTTCAAATGAAAGAGAAAATAATGATGTGCCTTTTTTATTTACTAATTAATTTTAAAACTTTCTGAAAATGAAACGGGTCAACTAGGTCAGAAATAAACAAATAATCAAAAAACTTAAAAGTTAATCGTTTAGTTGAGAATCATTTAAAAGTTTTACAACGGATATGAAACAAAACATGCCACATTACACCATAGGTATAAACATTTTGATATAAAGTATGCCATATGTTGCACTATATCAACATTTTATTTTCCAATCTAACTCACTTTACTCATATTAAATTACTTTTTAATTGTATAAAGAAATCTTAGTTTTCAAACGAAAACTATGAGGTAATTTTTATTCATGATTCTACATGTTTCAATAAGGGTGTATTTTTGAAAGCATAAGAAATGTAGTTATGACCTTTTTGGTTAAAATAATTTATCAAGGCAAACTCTAAATTTTAGCTCAATTATATGCAGTGGCGGATCTAGAAAATCCGTCAAGCCGTAACGTTTTATAAAAAAGCCGTAACGAAATCTTAAAAACGTCAAATTTTTCTAAAATTTACACTAATTTTACACTACCGCCGGAGCGCCAAGCCGTAGCGGAGGTGGCCCCTTCTTATATGCTAGGTCTGCCCCTGATTATATGGTAAGCTTGAGTAGATGTCCCAACATTACTATTTAGTATTTAAATTTGGTATTACATTTAGCAATACAAAAAAAAAAACCTTAGTCTTTAGAAGAAAGAGTTAAATGTTTCTGAATTCCTTTTCATATGTAGACTCAAATATAAGAAACAAGGAGAAAATATCTAGAAAACAATAGGATATGAAATAAAACCAATGCTTTACCGGTTAAATAAACAACCTCAACATAACGTGTATAATACAAATAATATATAAGAAAGATCCCTTATCCTAAGTTACAGACGAATCAAAGAAGACGAAGGCGTGACATGTGGAGACCTAAACATACAAATTGGAACCAATGTGAATAGCTCATAACAAATAACAAAGTACTAAAGCAGGACAATTCAATGTTCACCCGCTAGGAGATGGATTTCCACAACAACAAACTACAAAATAGATGTTGAAGCGTCCATGGCTTGCGCAAGCAACTAAAAGTAGCTATGACATGAATCTATATAATATACACAACATGAAGGTATGTCAACCAAAGTAAGCAACTTCAGATACAAAGTTTTAACATTAATAAATGATTCTTTGGTTTTTTTCCAATACAACTATACGCACAGTATGGATTCAGGCCATACGACCCGTTTGTCGTTCGGGTCATACGACCCACAGCTCACTGAAGAACAAAACTGTTTAAACTGGTTATAGATTCGTGTATGACGTGGGTTGAACAATGAAAACGGTATAATTCGTATTTCTTATACATGAAATTACATATTAAATTCTTTAAATAATTCTTATAAATAAAATTCATAATTCTTATAACATTTGTAAATAACTTGATAACTGGTTGCTAATACAGTTGTCTAATTTGAAAACTGTTCTTAATATTGATTAATTTGTTAACCAGTTTGCTAATACAATTGGCATGCTAATTTATAATAAGTAATCGATTAGCACTAGTATAACAAATGTATTCAAAGCTATTACTTTAACATATAAAGTATCATGATCCAAAAGTAACCATTGCATGTACAAGGTTATTATCTGTTACTTAACATGTCTTAGAACACACAATGAGCAAAAAATACATATCATGATCCAAAAGATAACCATTGCATATACATAGTTATTACCTATGTCTTAGAACATACAATGAGCCAAAAATACACATTATGATCCAAAAGATAACCATTGCTTATACATAGTTATTACCTGCAACATGCCATAAAGTATACCTAGACTTAATATACATATATCCAAAGAATATCATGTAACTGAATTCAAAGTCTTGGAGCTTGATAAAGGTTCAAACGCTACATTCAACATACCAACATAAAGTTTCACAGTGCTCACAAATCCAACTACAACCTCCAGAATCTAAATAGATAGGCAAAGTAAAGACGAGTTTGATTGTTGCATTGACATAGATGCAATTGAACGGACATTTTCAATGGCATCTGGAAATTTATAGATATGTTGCAAGCCTTTAACCAAGAATGGAGGTACGCTTACTGATTTGATGTGTGGTTCAAACTTCAAATGAAAGAGCAAATAATGATGTGCCTTTTTTATTTACTAATTAATTTAAAAACTTTCTGAAAATGAAAAGGGTCAACTGGATCAGAAATAAACAAATAATAAAAAAACTTAAAAGTTAATTGTTTAGTTGAGAATCATTTAAAAGTTTTACAATGGATATGAAACAAAACATGCCACATTACACCAAAGGTATAAGCATTTTGATATAAAGTATGCCATATGTTGCAATATATCAACAATTTATTTTCCAATCTAACTCACTTTACTCATATTAAATTACTTTTTAATTGTATAAAGAAATCTTAGTTTTCAAACGAAAACTATTAGGTAATTTTTATTCATGATTCTACATGTTGCAATAAGGGTGTATTTGTAAAAGCATAAGAAATGCAGTTATGACCTTTTTGGTTAAAATAATTTAGCAAGGCAACTCTAAATTTTAGCTCAATTATATGCAGTGGCGGATCTAGAAAATCCGCCAAGCCGTAACGTTTTATAAAAAAGCCGTAACGAAATCTTAAAAACGTCAAATTTTCTAAAATTTACACTAATTTTACACTACCGCCGGAGCGCCAAGCCGTAGCGGAGGTTGCCCCTTCTTATATGGTAAGCTTGAGTAGATGTCCCAACATTATTATTTAGTATTTAAATTTGGTATTACGATTAGCAATACAAAAAAAAAAAAAAAAAAAAAAAAAAAAAAAAAAAAAAAAAAAAAACCTTAGTCTTTAGAAGAAAGAGTCAAATGTTTCTGAATTCCTTTTTATATGTAGAATCAAATATAAGAAACAAGGAGAAAATATCTAGAAAACAATGGGATATGAAACAAAACCAATGCTTACCGGTTAAATAAACAACTTCAACATAACGTGTATAATACAAATAATATATAAGAAAGATCTCTTATACTAAGTTGCAGACGAATCAAAGAAGACGAAGGCGTGACATGTGGAGACCTAAACATACAAATTGGAACCAATGTGAATAGCCCATAACAAAGAACAAAGTACTAAAGCAGGACAATTCAATGTTCACCCGCTAGGAGATGGATTTTGTTGGGATTGAACCCTATCAGAGGAACAGATAATTAAAGCCAAAACTGGATCAGAGCAGTGGAGCCAGAATAAGCAGATGTTTACATACAAATCTCTCCCCTTGAATGTGATTTCATATCTGCTGACCTCCTATCTGCTGATCTTGCAAAGTGCTGACCTACAACTGCTGCCTTGCATCTACTGCCCAAAGTCAAAGACTGATGGAAGACCAAAGCTCTGCTGATTCAATCTACTGCCTTGAGTCAAGTACTGCTGATCCGGACAAGCACTGCTGGGTTCACAGCAGTGGAAGGATGCAGCAACAGTTTAAAGTGTCTTTTATGTAATGTAATGTAATAGCAGTAGTTTAGTACATCAGTGTTTATAGATCAGAGGTTAGAGTTTGTTAGGAGGTTAGATGTCACTTTCATGGTGACGTCAGCTAAAGATGCTCAGTGGTTTGTAAGTGCCTATAAATAGTTCAGTACTTTGTACTGTTCTATTAGCTCTCGCAATACCGTCTTCTTTGCACGAACAAACTACTGAGCTCTGGCTGAGGGGAAGTTTGCATTCATTCATCAATCATTGTAATCGTTGTTGAAACAAATTCAATCTTTCGATTCATTGTGTAAAGATGTTTGATTAAAGTATTACTCTCATTTGATTGTATGCAAAGTTTGTTTTCATCTTAATTCCGCTGCACAACTCTCTCATTTCCATCTTAATTTCAAACGAAAATACAATCAAAAAGAAACTCAGATCCAACAATTGGTATCAGAGCTTGGACAGTCAATTTTGATTTAACAATCATTTTGACGTAAAAAGTTCAGCTCATAACAGTTGATACTGATCGTTTGTTCGTCCGTTGAAAAACAGAGCAAGGATTAATCACCATTAAAGTTGATTTCTCAGTGTCTGTAAAACAACAAGAATGACGTCACAATCTCAAGATGATAAAAACAACATCGGCTCGCTTTTTAAACCACCTATGCTAAAAAGAAATGAGTACAACATCTGGCAGAGGAGGATGGGTCACATCCTCGCTCAACAAAGCACAGGTTGTTGGAAGTCTGTCATTTATGGTCCCCATGTTCCTTCAGTGCCAAGTGCTGAAGATGCTAAAAAGTTCATTCCAAAACCAGTTGAAAATTATACCGAAACCGACTTTCAAAAGATCGAACTAGATGCTAAAGCGTTTAGCATCGTAGCATCAGCGCTGCCCAATGAGATATATGCTGGACTGTTACACTGTAACAGTGCCAAAGAATTATGGGACGCACTTAAGGAACAGTTTGGGGGAACTGAGGAAGTCATAGAAAACAATAGGGAAATCCTGAACCAACAGTATGAAACATTTTGCTACGTTAAAGGTGAATCACTAACGCAACAATTTGAGCGTTTCAGTTGTCTCATCAGTGAACTGAGGCTTGTAAACACCACTTTTACAAACTCAACTCAAAATAGCAGGTTTCTCAGGTCACTGCCAGAAAAATGGGACACCATAGCTTTTGTCACTCGAAATTCACCTGAATTCAAGGATCTGACCTTGACTCAACTCCATGGTCGACTCCTGACCTACGAAAGGGAGTTGAACCAGAAAAGGAGGTTACAAGAGTCAGGAAAAGTTACCGATGACTACACTTTCGGTAATACTGCTCTTCTGGGTCAAGAAGAATCTGGGAGCAGTGGTAAGGATCAGGGTTATGATCACTTCATTGACATAACTGCTGGTGCAAATTTTAACAACCCTGATCCTCACTCTGCTAGTTATGCATTCACTGCAAATGAAAACCAGATGTCAGACAATTTAAGTTTTGAACTAAATGATTTGCAACATTTTGATCCCACTGATTTAGAGGAAATGGACATCCTGCACCAACTGGCTTTGCTAAGTGTTAGAACTAGCAAGTTCTACAAAAGAACAGGGCGAAAATTCCCAGGTTTGCATGGGAATCTAAGGGTTGGGTTGGATAAATCGAAAATCAAGTGCTACAAGTGTAATAGGTTGGGACATTTCGCTAGGGAATGTAGGAGTCAAACTACTGGTCCCATAATTACTCATCCTAGCTCGAATCCTAGACCTCAAAACCAAAGCACTGTGCACTATGCCCAATATGCCCCAGCAGCTCAAGTGAACACTGCTCACTATGCTGCTGCCCCTGTGCCAGTACATTATGTCCAAACTACTGTTCCACAAATCCAATATGTTCAAACCCCTGCTCCACAGGTACAAGTGCAACCTGTTGCACCTCAAACCACTGCTCCAGCAGCAGCACAACCAGATCAACAAAGTTTTTTCACTCAAGGGTTTGTTGACTAGAGCAGTATGCCTGAAGACCTTAATGATGAAAATTTTGCACTCTATGCTTCTAATGATTCTTCTCATGATGAGTTTTGTTTGATGGCATTAGAGTCAATACAGGAGGGGGTTGAAACTGAGGAGGAACAGCAGAGCTTTGAAACAGTGGAAGAGGTGACTGAAGCAGTGGTTACTGCTGTGGCTGGTGAACTACTGTTGGAAGAAAGTTTAGGTTCCCTGATTGAACCAATGACAGATCCATGGTCCGAAGAGGACAAAGAAGAAGAGAAGGAAGAAAAGGCTGGTGAAAAGAAGGTGAAAGCTGTTGATGAGGAAGATCATCAATGTGATTGTGCAATGATGGCAGCTGCCAAGGTATCTCCTCAAGTTCTTGAAAAACTGTGTTCTGACAATTGCATAATTTCTTTTTCTAACATTAAAGAGGTGAATGAAAACCTTCGGGATAAAATCTTGTCTGATGAGGTTAAATTTGAAAGGTCTTTAAAAGAACTTAAAAACAAATTGACTGAAAAAGAAAAAGAGATCAGCTGTTTAAAAGAAGAGCAAAGTATAACCAAAACCCAACTTCAAACTATGGTAGATAAATACCAAGTTTGCAAAAAGGAGTTGGAATCCACCCAGATTACTTGTGAAAGATGGGTGGAATCCTGCAGAGGATATGAGGTTATGCTTGAAAAACAGATAAAAAGCAATGTGAAATTTGGGGTTGGCTATAGAAAACATGATGATGAAAACACTGCTTTTGGAAAATCTGTTCAAACCACTGATGTAACCACTAAGTTCATCCCCACAAACAAGAATGGCCAAGAAGTGAAAATCACTGACAAACTTGGTAACAAAATCACACTTGACAGACCAATGGGATCCTCTACTTTTGAGGAACTTGAAGAGTACCAGTTTAAACCAAAATGGTCTGATGAGTGTGATATTCTTGAAAATTTCAAGCCAATGGACTTTACATCAACTGATGGTGCTAAAGCTCCAAAAGCTAAAGTCATACCTCTCAAGGACATCCCAGCAGTGGTTAAAACCTCTGCTGCAAAAGAGTCCGAAAAGAGAAAGAAGAAAGAAAAATTTGATAACTTGTTTTGTGAATTCTGTGAGAAAAGGAATCATCTAACAAAAGATTGTTTCCACTTAAAAGCTTATGATCTAAACAGAACAAGTGTCATTGTCCCAGCAGAAAGTTGCATTGTTTGTGGTAAGACAAACCACAAAACTCAAGCATGTATGTATCTCAAAAACTTTGATGTGAAAAAGAATGAGTACATGGCTAAAACATCCTTGAGTCCACCATCATCATCAACATCTGTCAAATTCACCAAGAAACAACCACTGTTTGTGCCAGTTCAAACAGCTGTCACAAAACAGCTGAACCAAACATCTGTCAAAAGAGATGTTCAGGTTACTGATGCACCCCCTGCCAATCAGTTCAGAAAAGGCAAAGAAAAACAGTCTTACCAAAGGATTCCACACGTTTATGAGGCCTACAAAAGGCCCTCTAAACTCAAAGTGAACAGGCATCCTTTTGGTTACCAGCAGGTGATTGGCCAGGACCCAAAACAGTGGTTAGAGAAACACTGTCCTAAAACAGTCCAAACCCCTGACCTAACCACTGTCCATCATTCTGCATCCATCCCAGACACTGTTGAGACCCCATCCAAAGCCTTGTTGGCTTTGGAGACCTTAATGAACTAATCCTTTTACTTCATGTGCAGGGAGCTTCTGCATGCTTTGATAGTCTTTGGTATGTAGATAGTGGAGGCTCCAGGCACATGACAGGATGTAAAGCCCTCCTCAAAGACTTTAAAATCCATGGAGGGGGTGATATATCCTTTGGGAATAATAGTAAAGGAAAAGTTCTGGGGTCGGGTACAGTGGAGTCTGGAAAAGTAAAATTTGAAAATGTCAATCTAATAGACAATCTAAAATTCAACCTTCTGAGTGTGTCCCAAATGAGTGACAAGGGATTTGGGTAATTCTTCACAAAAGACTGTTGTAGGATTGTTGGACCAGAAATGGTCAAAAAGATTGAAGAAATAATCAAAACTGGTCAAACTAAACTTGTTGCTCAAAGAAGTGGCAATGTTTATGTTGTTGACATGTCAAAAGAGTGTCCCAGAGCTGATGCCTGTCTGTTCTCAGCTGCCTCTAACAAAGAGACAGAACTTTGGCACAGAAAGCTGGGACACACAAATCTTAAGACAATCACAGAAATTTCAAAAAATGGTTTGGTGAGAGGCCTACCACAAAAATTGTTTTCATGTCCTGAACATTGCATTTCCTGTTTAAAAGGAAAACAACATAAAAGTTCTTACAAGTCCATTGAAGAATCCAAAACAACCCAGTGTTTGCAAATGCTACACATGGATTTGTTTGGCCCAGTTCAAGTCATGAGCCTCAAAAAGAAAAGATATTGTTTGGTTATTGTTGATGACTTTTCTAGGTTTACATGGACTTTCTTTTTACACTCAAAAGATGAGACTGCAGGCATTTGCAAGACTTTGTAACACAGGTTGAAAAGCAATTTGACCTTCCAGTGAAAAGCTTCAGGAGTGACAATGGCACAGAATTCAAAAATAGGGAGTTTGATGCCTTCTGTGTGAAGAAAGGGATTGTAAGGCAGTACAGCATCCCTAGAACACCAGAGCAGAATGGGGTAGTGGAAAGGAAGAACAGAACTCTGATTGAGGCTGCCAGAACCATGCTTGCAGATTCAGGTTTGCCATTAACTTTCTGGGCAGAGGCAGTAAACACTGCTTGCTATGTTCAGAACAGAGTTTTAATAAACCCCAGGCACAAAAAGACTGCCTATGAAATTCTGTATAAAATTAAACCACTGATTTCATACTTCAAGGTGTTTGGCTGCCCATGCTTTATTTTGAACTTAAAAGATTCCATTTCAAAATTTGCAGCCAAAATTGATTGTGGTTATCATCTGGGATACTCAACCACTGCCAAGGCCTACAAAGTGTTCAATACACGGACCAAGGCAGTGGAGGAGACTTTGAATGTTAAGTTCAATGAACTTTCATCAATGAAAATCCCAGCAAACCCTGCAGATCTGTTTGATCTTGAAAAATTTACTTTTGAAAATACTGCTGTCAAGACTAACAGTGCAGGTCCATCAGAGGATACAACACCAGACTATGGGTATGAAATCGTCATCCCTCAAAGGTCTGCCACAAAGGGAAAAGCACCAGTTGTTCAAAACAGTTGTCAAAGCTCAACCACTGCTACCTCAACAGTTGTTGACCAAAGTAGCCCATCAACCACTGCTTCCACATCCTCAAACACTGCTGACAAAAGTCCTCAAACAGTGGATAAAAGTCAGCAGTTGTCCACTTCATTACCTCCTATTCCACCACCTTTTGAAGCCACTGCTGGATCATCAAAGTCCCCAGCAGTGGTTAGCTCAGATGATACACATTTGCAGCCTTCACCAACAAATGCCATCATACCATACCAAGGAGATTTAATCTTCTTGAGATCTCATCCACCTGATCAAATCATTGGCAACATAAATGAAGGGGTGCTCACAAGAAGCCAAACCCAAAACATTTGTCTTTTTGCTGGTTTTCTATCACTCCATCAGCCAGTCAAGTACCAAGAGGCACTGAAAGACAACAGCTGGGTAGAAGCCATGCAAGAGGAGCTCCAACAGTTTAAAAGACAACAAGTATGGGAGCTTGTACCACTGCCAGAAGAGGTTAGTCCCATTGGCACAAAGTGGGTCTTCAAGAACAAAACTGTTGAAAGGGGTATTGTTGTCAAGAATAAAGCCAGGCTTGTGGTTCAAGGTTACAGACAGGAAGAGGGGATTGATTATGATGAAACATTTGCCCCTGTTGCAAGATTAGAAGCCATTAGACTGTTCCTGGCCTTTGTTGTCAACCACAATATGAAGGTGTTTCAAATGGATATCAAAAGTGCTTTCCTTTATGGTACAATTCAAGAAGATGTGTATGTTTGTCAACCTCCAGGTTTTGAGGATCCATTTTATCCAGATCATGTCTACAGGCTAAACAAAGCCTTGTATGGCTTGAAACAAGCACCAAAGGCCTGGTATGAAACTCTTTCCAACTTCCTACTCTCAAATGGTTTCAAAAGAGGTACCATTGATAAAACACCGTTTTTAAAATGGAGAGGGAAGGATTTAATGATTGTCCAGATTTATGTGGATGACATTATTTTTGGAAGCACATGTAACTCAATGTGTGAAGAGTTTAGAGAACTCATGACAGCTAAGTTTGAAATGAGTGCTATGGGTGAGCTGCAATGCTTTCTTGGTCTCCAATTACAGCAATTGCAAAATGGAACTTTCATTCATCAAAGCAAATATGCTAAAGAACTTTTAACCAAATTTGATATGAATGATTGTAAACCATGCAGCACACCCATGGCAACAAATAAGCTGGTCATGTCTGATGAAAAGGATGAGCTGATTGACCAAACACTTTATAGAAGCATGATTGGGTCTTTATTGTACCTAACTGCATCTAGACCAGACATCATGTTTGCAACATGTGTCTGTGCAAGAAGTCAATCAGCTCCCAGAAAATCAAATCTCATTGCTGTAAAAAGGATCTTCAGATACATAAAAGGTGCTCCCACACTTGGTATCTGGTATCCAGCTAATGGGAACATCAAGCTTTCAGGTTTCTCAGACAGTGACTTTGCTGGATGTCACACCACAAGGAAGTCCACATCAGGAGGGTGCCAGTTTCTAGGTGATTGTTTAGTCTCATGGCAAAGCAAAAAGCAAGCAGCTGTTTCAACATCCACTGCTGAAGCTGAATACATTGCTGCTGCAAGCTGTACAGCCCAACTCCTGTGGCTTCAAAATCAGTTACTGGATTTTGGTATCACTGCCTTGAAGACACCACTCATGTTGGACAGTCAGGCAGCAGAAAATATCATCAAAAATCCAGTTTCCCATTCAACCACCAAACACATCGACATCAGACATCACTTTGTGAGGGATTGCTATGAAAAAGGTTTGATTTCTCTGCATCATGTCCCAACTAAAGACCAGCTGGCTGATGTGCTCACAAAAGCACTGGATACAGCCACTTTTGAAAGCTTGGTCTCTAGAATTGGGATGCTGAACATGGAATAACAAGCAACATCTTGTTTTTCTATGAATAAAGGAACAAAATGTTTTCAGAAAATCAAAACTCCATCCTTAAAAATAGCTAAAAATGAAATTTTTCATTAAAATCCTTAAAAGTCTGCCATTAACCACTGATTGTTCAAAAGTCTGCCCTACTTCAAAAGTCTGTCCACTGCTGAAAGTCAACCCCTGTTCTCTCATTACTTTGATAAACTCTGTTGTTCAAAACCAGTGTCTTATCCACTGATATGCTATCCACTGATAGTGAAAATCATCCACTGCTTTCATACCACTGCCTTCATCAGTCCCTATCACACAAGTACTGTCCTTCACTTTCACCAGGGGTTGTCACGTGGGCAGTACATATTGGTCAGACTTTTTGTAACGGCTGCCACCTCAGCATTCACTTTCCTCCTTATAAAACCCTCCATTCACCACCAAAACAGGGTTTTACTGTCGAATTGAATTCTTAAAAATTCTCTTCTCAAAGCAGTTTTTCTTCTCATTTCTCACAAATTCCTTCGATCATTCATCTTCAAAATGACAAAATCGAAGTCATCTTCAAAATCCTCATCGAAAATAGCCTCTCAAAAGGCAATCTCCACTGAAATTCCACATAAACCATCTCACAATCTCCTGGGTCTTCTCACAAAACCAGGAACCACCAAAGTTTTCGATTCCATCATTGATCTCATGGCAAAATCAAAGTACAAAACTTTATTCACTGCCGATGCACCAATCTATTTGGCGACCCAAAGGGAGTTCTGGAAAAATGCAACCCTTGAAAAACAAGGAGACACTGCAACCACCATAAACTCTTCTATAAAGGGTAAAGTTGTCCAAATCACGCCACAATCCATTTCAGAGGTCTTTCAACTCGGTGATCAGGAAGGTAAAATTTCTTTCACTAAAAACGAGTTACAAACTGACTTCATTGAGAGAGGGTATGAAGCCACAATGATGAAGAAAATTACCTTAGAAAAAGGTTATTTTCCGTCTGCAACCAGATTTTTATTTCATACCCTCCTACTATGTGTTTCAAACAAAACCACTTCTTTCAATGAAATCCCTTTAAAGATTCAAAATCTGGGATATGCCATTCTTCAAGGAGAAAATTTTAACTATTCTTGGGAAATTTTTAAAGATTTGGTTAATAATGTTGAAACAAAATCATTCTTACTGTTTCCAAGGTTTTTAAGTTATTATTTTGAAAAGACATTCAGTAAGGATGATTTAGCTGCAATAAACCAAGGTGATTCTACTCAAATAAACAGTTTAACAAATGAAACTTTTTCAAGAATGTTAGCACCTTGCAAAACACAAGCAGAGGTGCCTGAGCAGATTTTAGCAGTTACAACTGCTCCTCAGGTATCTGCTGCTGAGCCCACTGCTCAAGGTGATCAAAGCAGCAGCACAACTGTTTTGAAACCCACACCTAAAATCACCAAAAAGCCAACAAAAAGAAAAACACAAAAACTCCCCAAAACCATCAAAAAGGCATCTCTGGAGGATGAGATACCAGAGCTTCTGCCAGTGACAACACAAAAGTCCCAAGAAACCACTGCTGCTACTTCCTCACAGCAGTTGGTACAAATATCTCAACCCATAACCAAAACTCCTCATGTTTCTTCACAAAAAGAACAGGTTGTACAAATAGGGTCTCCACATCATGATGCTCTGGAAACACTCGTTTCTATCATCCACAGTCCAATGCCCGGGACACATCCTATTTCTACACCAATCATCACATCCACAATTCCCTCACCAATAAAACCACTGTTGGATGCAATTGCTTTGAACCAGGCATTAACCAGTCCTTCTCAATCACCTGATAATGAGAATATACCTCAACAACTGACTGGGTCTGATGTATCAATCTTTGCTAACCCACCAACACAACCTGAGGAGGTTACACCCCATGAGTTACAAGTAACTCTTGGTGGTAATCCAAGTGAAGCAGCCACTACAACTGTTGAACCTACAGGTTTACAGTTGGACAGTGGTTACATTAATAAGACTTCCTTGGAGGCAATTCCTTTTATAGCACCTCTGCCAACCACCAGTGGATTTATTTATCCTACTGGCAACATCAAAAGGTTGTCAAGTGTTGAAGGAAGAAGACCCCAGTACCAAGAAAAAAGGGCATCAGTGGTTAATGTTTGGAGTATACTCCCTACATCTACCATTGATAAAACCACTGCTAGTGGGAAATCAGATGATCCCATTAACTTGGGTGATGGTTTAAAGTACCAGAAATTGACGGATCGTATTGCAAAGCTTGATAACTCTGTTGCAGAACTCAAAGATATGCTACAACAGGTGTTACAAGTTCAGAAGGTACAATCAACTGCTATTCCACCTCAGGCACCTGCTCCACAAAGGGCACCTGCTACAAATGAGCTCTGGAATCTATTTCAATCTTTTCTCCAACAACAAGCACAATTAGCAGATCAGCAACATGAAAAACATGTACAACAGCTGAGAAATGCAATGGAGTCAAGGTTCAAGAACACTCAGGCTGATTTACAGGCTCTCAAAACTCAGATCTTGCACACCACTAGCACTGCTCCTCCAAAAGTACACTACATTTATCAAATCCCAGAAGATAATGCCAAAAAGGGGGAGAAAATTAAGGAGTGGAAAAAGAAGGGTATAGAGGATGGTCTCTATCTTGAACCAGAAAATTCAAACATGACCAAAAAGATCCCTTTGCCAGATGACAGCAAGAAAATTGATGTGACAACAAATGCACTAGCAGAAGCAGTTGCAAGTGTAAAAAGGGATAGAGAGGCCAAAAGGAAAGCCAGGGTGGACATAATGGATCATCCAGATCAGGGTACTTCTGGGTCAAAGGATCATGAAAATCCTGTTGAGGAAAAGAAGAAGCCTACTAGAAAAGTAAGGCAACCCAAATCCATTCCAACCAGACATTCAAAGTCTGCTAAAAAACCACCATACAAAACAGCTGATGCAACAGGAGTTACAAAAACTACTGCTTGCCAAACAGTTGTTCCATCAACACACACCACTTCAACACACACAACATCCACTGCTTTACCATCATCACCACCAAAAACAACACCTGCTGACATACAGCAGAAGACAGCAGATGTTATAACATCTGTTGTAATGACAACAGTGGTTGAAACACCAGTTGTTTCAACAGCTGTTAGTCAATCACAATCCACTGCCACTACATCTACCACCACTGTTCCATCCAAAACATCATCAGTCCCTCCTACAAAAAGGAGAAGACTAATTCTCAAAGATGATGACAATTCACCACCACAAACATCTTCAAAATCTTTAGCACTTGTCACAATTCCAAAACCTGTTCCTCTCTCTTCAGTTAAAATGTACAAGCCCTTACCTCCTGCAGGTGTTCAATTTCCTCTTGAATTAGCAGCTGTTAGAGAAGAAATAAAATCTTTTTACTTTGAGGATGACCCTGCCAAAAGGAGTTTGCCATCAATAAAAGGATATCCCTGGCCTAAAAATGTTGATGAATATTTGGAAATCAAGGCCAAGCAAGCAGAGGATATCTCAAAGAAAAACACACAAGGGAAATCTGATAAAGAAATTGCACAAAGAAGTCAATATTTGCTCACACAAGTCAGATCCCTAGAGCAATTTGCAAAAAATGTTAGTCAACAAATTTCTGAAAGAGCAGCTGAAACTCTGAAGAAAGACTACATTGAAAGCATCATGGCTCACAAGAAGTACAAAGGAGAGAGATACATGTACAAAGAGTGGACTATTCCTGAACTTGAAAATGAAGCAGCAAGAATTCAAGACATGATAAAAAAGGAAAGTCACTCACACTCCTCCTAACTGGGCAAAGTTTAGAAAGAATGTACCTGACAAACAGGAAGAGCTGAGGAGAATGAAAGAGGAACTGGTAGCAGCTGATTATGGAAACAAAAGACAAGTTGCTAGATGGAAAGAAGATGTGGTCAGGGCTACTTACAAAAAGTTGGAACAATTAAGAAAGAAAGATCCCACAGTTCCTCAAAAGCCTGACTATCCTGAAGCAGCGGTTTCAAAAAGACCATTAAAGCTGCAAATCAGGAGATCCACAGCTCCAGTTGGTGCTGCCATCTACAAAAGAAGGCCACAGAAACAGCTGATTGCTGAAACCATCCAAGAGTTAATGGAAGGTGAAGACCTTGGAAAAGAGGGTATAAAGAAAATGATCATGGAAACTCTTGGTTTGGATCAAACTGCAAGTACTGCTCAGCCAGTCATGAATAGGCCAGCCTCTCCAAATACTTCTGCAAATAAACATCTCCCAAGAAACCCACCAGGCTCAAAAATACAAAAGTGGGAAACTGACAAACAGACCTGCGTATTGACTTTGCTCAGGTCTGGTGGAGAAGTGGAGAAAATATCAAGGGAACAAGCTCTTGGCCTGAGTCTTGAAGATTTGCAGGATCTCCTTGATCTTCCACTTAGCAGGGATGATGAAGATACAGATGCCCTAGACTTTGAATTACAATTTAAAGGTCAGATAAGGGAGCTGTTGATGAGGCAATAAAGAATTCCACAAATAATGAAGAGTTTTGGCATTATCTGTTCCAGGGGGAGATTGTTGGGATTGAACCCTAACAGAGGAACATATAATTAAAGCCAAAACTGGATCAGAGCAGTGGAGCCAGAATAAGCAGATGTTTACATACAAATCTCTCCCCTTGAATGTGATTTCATATCTGCTGACCTCCTATCTGCTGATCTTGCAAAGTGCTGACCTACAACTGCTGCCTTGCATCTACTGCCCAAAGTCAAAGACTGATGGAAGACCAAAGCTCTGCTGATTCAATCTACTGCCTTGAGTCAAGTACTGCTGATCCGGACAAGCACTGCTGGGTTCACAGCAGTGGAAGGATTCAGCAGCGGTTTAAAGTGTCTTTTATGTAATGTAATGTAATAGCAGTAGTTTAGTACATCAGTGTTTATAGATCAGAGGTTAGAGTTTGTTAGGAGGTTAGATGTCACTTTCATGGTGACGTCAGCTAAAGATGCTCAGTGGTTTGTAAGTGCTTATAAATAGTTCAGTACTTTGTACTGTTCTATTAGCTCTCGCAATACCGTCTTCTTTGCACGAACAAACTACTGAGCTCTGGCTGAGGGGGAGTTTGCATTCATTCATCAATCATTGTAATCGTTGTTGAAACAAATTCAATCTTTCGATTCATTGTGTAAAGATGTTTGATTAAAGTATTACTCTCGTTTGATTGTATGCAAAGTTTGTTTTCATCTTAATTCCGCTGCACTACTCTCTCATTTCCATCTTAATTTCAAACGAAAATACAATCAAAAAGAAACTCAGATCCAACAGATTTCCACAACAACAAACTACAAAATAGATGTTGAAGCGTTCATGGCTTGCGCAAGCAACTAAAAGTAGCTAAGACGTGAATCTATATAATATACACAACATGAAGGTATGTCAACCAAAGTAAGCAACTTCAGACACAAAGTTTTAGCATTAATAAATGATTCTTTGGTTTTTTTTCAATACAACTATACGCACAGTATGGATTCAGGCCATACGACTCATTTGTCGTTCGGGTCATACGACCCACAGCTCACTGAAGAACAAAACTGTTTAAACTGGTTATAGATTCGTGTATGACGTGGGTTGAACAATGAAAACAGTATAGTTCATATTTCTTATACATGAAATTACATATTAAATTCTTTAAATAATTCTTATAAATAAAATTCATAATTCTTATAACATTTGTAAATAACTTGATAACTGGTTGCTAATACAATTGTCTAATTTGAAAACTGTTCTTAATATTGATTAATTTGTTAACCAGTTTGCTAATACAATTGGCATGCTAATTTATAATAAGTAATCGATTAGCACTATTATAACAAATGTATTCAAAGCTATTACTTTAACATATAAAGTATCATGATCCAAAAGTAACCATTGCATGTACAAGGTTATTATCTGTTACTTAACATGTCTTAGAACACACAATGAGCAAAAAATACATATCATGATCCAAAAGATAACCATTGCATATACATAGTTATTACCTATGTCTTAGAACATACAATGAGCCAAAAATACACATTATGATCCAAAAGATAACCATTGCTTATACATAGTTATTACCTGCAACATGCCATAAAGTATACCTAGACTTAATATACATATATCCAAAGAATATCATGTAACTGATCAAAGTCTTGGAGTTTGATAAAGGTTCAAACACTACATTCAATATACCAACATAAAGTTTCACAGTGCTCACAAAATTAACTACAGCCTCCAGAATCTAAATAGAAAGGCAAAGTAAAGATGAGTTTGATTGTTGCATTGACATAGATGCAATTGAACGGACATTTTCAATGGCATCTGGAAATTTATAGATATGTTGCAAGCCTTTAACCAAGAATGGAGGTACGCTTACTGATTCGATGTGTGGTTCAAACTTCAAATGAAAGAGCAAATAATGATGTGCCTTTTTTATTTACTAATTAATGTAAAAACTTTCTGAAAATGAAACGGGTCAACTAGGTCAGAAATAAACAAATAATCAAAAAACTTAAAAGTTAATTGTTTAGTTGAGAATCATTTAAAAGTTTTACAACGGATATGAAACAAAACATGCCACATTACACCATAGGTATAAACATTTTGATATAAAGTATGCCATATGTTGCACTATATCAATATATCATTTTCCAACCTAACTCACTTTACTCATATTAAATTACTTTTTAATTGTATAAAGAAATCTTAGTTTTCAAACGAAAACTATTAGGTAATTTTTATTCATGATTCTACATGTTGCAATAAGGGTGTATTTGTAAAAGCATAAGAAATGCAGTTATGACCTTTTTGGTTAAAATAATTTATCAAGGCAAACTCTAAATTTTAGCTCAATTATATGCAGTGGCGGATCTAGAAAATCCGCCAAGCCGTAACGTTTTATAAAAAAGCCGTAACGAAATCTTAAAAACGTCAAATTTTTCTAAAATTTACACTAATTTTACACTACCGCCGGAGCACCAAGCCGTAGCGGAGGTAGCCCCTTCTTATATGCTAGGTCTGCCCCTGATTATATGGTAAGCTTGAGTAGATGTCCCAACATTATTATTTAGTATTTAAATTTGGTATTACAATTAGCAATACAAAAAAAAAAAAAAAAAAAAAAAAAAAAAAAAAACCTTAGTCTTTAGAAGAAAGAGTTAAATGTTTCTGAATTCCTTTTTATATGTAGAATCAAATATAAGAAACAAGGAGAAAATATCTAGAAAACAATGGGATATGAAATAAAACCAATGCTTTACCGGTTAAATAAACAACTTCAACATAACGTGTATAATACAAATAATATATAAGAAAGATCTCTTATCCTAAGTTGCAGACGAATCAAAGAAGACGAAGGCGTGACATGTGGAGACCTAAACATACAAATTGGAACCAATGTGAATAGCCCATAACAAAGAACAAAGTACTAAAGCAGGACAATTCAATGTTCACCCGCTAGGAGATGGATTTCCACAACAACAAACTACAAAATAGATGTTGAAGCGTTCATGGCTTGCGCAAGCAACTAAAAGTACCTAAGACATGAATCTATATAATATACACAACATGAAGGTATGTCAACCAAAGTAAGCAACTTCAGACACAAAGTTTTAGCATTAATAAATGATTCTTTGGTTTTTTTCAATACAACTATACGCACAGTATGGATTCAGGCCATACGACTCGTTTGTCGTTCGGGTCATACGACCCACAGTTCACTGAAGAACAAAACTGTTTAAACTGGTTATCGCATTCCATAACCTTTAAAAATGATTATATATATATATATATATATATATATATATAGGGGAAGGATGTATAGAAAACCAACTTTAATTTAGAAAACCCGGGAAACTCAAAGCTCCCGATGTTTTTTTTTTTTTTTTTAAATATACACATGTTATATACATGTTTTTAAGGTATTTGGGCAAAAAAAATCAAAAAAGCGCCGAGTAGATATTTAAAAAAAAAATAAACAAGTTTTGGTGTAACACGTGAAACTAAACCCCCAAAAAACCTAAAAAACCTAAAAAAAAAAAAAAAAAAAAAAAATTTATGCTCAAATCGCTACTTTTAGTGGCCAAAAAATTTTTTTTTTTTTTTTTAATTTTTTTGGCTTCGAAAAGTAGCGATTTTTATATAAAAATATAAAAAAAAAAAAATTCGTGTGATTTTTAGTATTTTTTGTTGTGTTCACATTGGTTCTCGCGGTTCTCGCAATAAGAGGTGGTTCTCGCATGATCTTCTCCCTATATATATATATTGGTTAAAACCTTGTTTTTTTCTTTTATACTATAGGATGAATGCGGTGGTAACCCAAGGAAGCAAGATGTGTCATCTTGCTTAAAAAAGATTAAAAAACATGGGTTGTTAGCATAACTAGAGTAGGTAGCGTTTAGGGACTGTTCTGATACTCAAGAGCTCAACAAAAATATACATTTAACTATGTATGACAAAACTCAACCAAAGCCAACTTTGATCGGATATACCAATGGTCCAATAACCAAATGAATGCAGAGAACGATAATTTTATGAACGAAAGAAATAGCCAAATTATTTGCACCTTTACTTGTTGGCTGATGTAAAAAAAGTGCAATGTTCAACAGGACAAAGCTTGGCCAATATAGTCTTAACAGAAACATGTTGGTTTCTTAAAAAAAATTGATAGTTAAAGAATTAAAGCAAACTAAGATCCTTCTATCTTTCTGTTTCAAACATTGCTTAGATCTACAATGTTCTAAATAATTTAATTTATAAGATACAATATGCACAAATACAAAAAGCAATAAAAAATATTACACTTACCTTTTGCAAAGAGGAAAATTGATATAATAAAATGCCATATGCTAGAGCAAAATATCATCATCCGAATAAGAAAAAAAAACACCTGAGCTGCCATAATAAAGAACTCAAAATTTATATTTAAAAATTTATATAATGTTTGTACTAATTGTGTGTGATGTACAATTGCTAGTGGGCATGATGACTTGGCAATCTACTAAGAAAATCGAACATACAACTTAAAACCATCGAATGGATTTAACAACTTGGATACAAATAATTATAAACTTGTAACTGATATAGGTAAAAGTAATTGACGACGAAGATCATCAGAAACTATCCCTAAACACAAGAGCAACTTAAATATATCAATAAGCAACATTGTTTACCTTAATTGATATCTCCCGAATTCAATTTTTATTTGCAATATATCAATAAGCAATATATCAATCCACATGTCTCCACAAATGAGTTATAAGGTGTTGTTTGTTTTCTCAGAAGTAAAACATCTGCAGTCTGCGAACCACATCTGCAAACATCTGTAGCAGAAGAGGTGGACAAACCTCTGCAGTCTGCAAGAAAAAAAAATGTTTGTTTTTTAACTTCTGGCAAACAAACAACACCTGTCTCTATCTCTCTCTCTCAAAAAACAACCACCGCCTCAAATAAAGATTCGAAATAAACCAGTTTGAAATTTCAAAACAAAAACCCTTTCACCACCATCACATATTTACCAAAATCTTACCATGTTTTGTTCAAGATTCTAGTCAAAGATCCTAAGGTATGTTGTATCTTCCATTTTGTGTTATTTATTTTAAAATTTGTATATATTCCCATCTAGGTTCAAGCAGATCTGTCATAAAGTAGTGTGATGACGGGGGTAGCCCAAGACGGAATAAAATGGCTAATTGCGTAAATGCTTAAAGGGTTAAAGGGTTCAAGGCTTAAAAAGCTGTGAGGAAGGGAAAAGCAACACGGAAACAGTAGCCAGTCACATCCAGGGATTGCTTCACCAACCCACAGCCGCAAAAGCAATGCAGGTCTGCAGGAATGCACGCTATTATCCGGGGGACAAAAGGCTTCAACCCCCGAAAGGGTAAGCCCCTCACTGCAAGAAGGATCACTAGTCAAACGAATTCTACTTCGGGAAATGTCTTCTCCTATAACTTGACACTTCATTTACTTCAAGAAACATCTCCTGGCCAGCTCTGATTCTCCAATCTCTGGTCATTCACATTGAGTACTTGCTTACAAGCGAGTCACTCCTTTTCACACATACCACACACATTCTATTTGCTCCCACATACGAATCTGGATACAATTCAGAGTAGGATCTCCAGCAAATAACAAAAACAAGCTAGTGAACCTCCTTCCGCGTTTTGCAAACGTGGGGGGACCCCACGACCTGCGTTAGGCAAAGTTGAACCCTTCGACCCTTTTGCCTAACCAGCCCAGCTACTACCATTGGTCTTGTATTTGTTGCATCAACAAGTTGGCGCCCACCGTGGGGCTACGCCGCTATTTCTTCTCAAAAAGACCAAGTAGTGTAGCTCTCTTCACTTAAAACCACCATGTCTGAAAGTGGATCCCCGGAAGAAGTAAATCAGATTCCAAACACTTCTAGTCCGGGTAGTAGCCAAGCTCACGTGGCTATACCGACTTCTTTCTCAACTCCGGGGAGCACACCCGAGTTCCTCACCTTCAACACACCAACCCCGTCCAGATCCGGGGTTCCATCTCCCAATATCGGTGTCTCTGACGCCCCAGCACGTGTTGAGCTCACCCCCGAAGGGGTTGCCAACAACTTCCTTGAGTTGAGGTCCCTTCTCAACCAACACGTGAGTAGAGAAAGAGAAAAAGGAGTGAGGATTCGTTTAGACTATGATGAACCGGAACCAACGTTGTCTCCCGGACCACCTCCCCCTCCTTTTACGACAAGAAGTGAGGCTGGTCCCAGTAATCCTTCAAACCATCACCCTTATCTGTCCACTATGACAAATCCTACGGTGCATCCTATCTTCTCTTCCCAACCAATTACTAGTGGTGCTCCTTTGGGACATGAGCTAACCCTTGACCAGCTCCTACAGTCCCCAGTAACAAGCTATCCGACATCTATAACAACCACGTGGGAGCAAGCTCTGTCCGTGCTCCCTTTAGCATGAAGTGCTGTTATGAGCGCTCCCCTCGGAATAAACTGCTCAGTTGGCCCGGGAAGCCTTCAAGGTTTCAACCTCATGCACAATATGATGACCCAGATGATGGCCAACTTCCCGTGGCAACACTTCATTAATCAAGTGCTAGCCACCCAGGGAAATGACGGCAATGGCAACAATATGGATGCAAGGGCTGAAGAAGACTTGGCTAAACCATACAAGCCCAGTAACCTTTCGTGTTTTTCAAGGCAGATCGCCGATTATGATTTCCAATCAAAGATTAAGATGCCGTCCCACATTAGGACGTATGATGGGACCGAAGATCCTGAGGACCATCTTCAGATCTTCACCGGTGCAGCCCGGATAGAGAAATGGTCAAACGCTGAATGTTGTCTAATGTTCATGCAAACTCTTGTTGGATCCGCCAGGATCTGGTTCAACGACTTACCTGCTCAAAGCGTTCGAAGCTTTGACGACCTTAGCAAGGGTTTCCTGGCCAATTTTTCCCAACAAAGGCGATATGTCAAAGACGCAACAGTGATTTTCCAAATAAAACAACGTGATGACGAAAGCCTTCGTGCGTTCATTGAACGATACAAGAAGGAAGGTCTGACTTATGTAGGGGCAGACGAGAAAATGAGAGTGGCCGGTTTCATGAACGCCATCACCTCTAAATATCTCACAAGAGATTTCAACAAATCCCTGCCCAAGACCCTGGAAGAGGCTCTCGAAAGGGCTGAAGCTCACATCCAGGGAGAGGAGGCAGTAGACATTAAAGAACAAAGAAAAAGGGGATCCGGCTGGCGAAGCAGTAGCCCAGCTAGAAAAAGGGGGAACTTCAACTCCTATGACAGGCGGTCAAAGGGTTCAGACCCTCGAAGGTCTGAAGGTCGGAACCCTTCAAGCAGGGAAAAAGGCATAAGTTTCACACCCCTCACAAAGACCCCTCAAGAAATCCTTGCAACAGAAGAAGTTAAACAACACTTTCGGCCTCCTAGGCCTCTCCCCAAGAGCAGGAAGAACGAGAACTCCACCCAATACTGCGAATTTCACAAAGAAAAAGGTCACCACACCAATGATTGCTTCCAACTCAAGAAAAGAATAGAAGAGGCTGTTAAGTCCGGAGAACTCGCTCATTTGGTAAAGGGAGTCCGGGACAAAATGGCTGAAGGAAAGGGTAAGGAAGTCAATATGGTGGATTTCGATGGAAGGGTTCCTCATAAAAGACAGCGGTTGGAAGCTTGGGAGCTTCAGTGTGTTTGCTTCCCCCCAACGGAGAAAGACCCTCTCTCTAACCCTCTTGTGGTAGAAGCTACCGTGGGAACATTGCAAGCATATAGGGCATACATAGACACGGGGGCAGCCACTGAAATCATGTTCGAAAAATTCTTCAACCGTTTGAGCAATGAAGAACGTTCAAGGCTTCAACCCTCTGGAACCTCTATAAAAGGTATCGCCGACATACCCCTCAAGCCTTTAGGGCAACTGACACTTAATGTTCGTTTCAGTGAAGGTTTAAAAGAAAGAACCCTACCACTCACCTTTGTGGTTATCAACATCCCCTCAAGCTATGATGTGATCATTGGAAGACCAGGACAGTGTGCATTTTACATGGCCGTGTCTGTTGGCCATGGCACAGTCAAATTTCCTACCGAGAGGGGCGTAGCAACCCTTCAACCCTCTCAGGAAGCCTACATGGTTGAAGGTGAAAGCTCAAACAGTGAAGAAGACAAGCAAAGGTTGGTCATAAACCCTAAGTACCCTGAACAAAGAATAAGGGTCAATCCAGACCTTTCTCAAGCGACCCTTTCATACCTTGAAAAATTGCTAACGCACTACAGCGATGTATTCGCTTGGTGTCCAGAAGATATGACCGGGATCCCCAGGGACATTGCTGAGCATGAGTTGAGAATACCACTGGATGTCAAGCCTGTGGTCCAAAAGAAAAGAAGCTTGGCACCTGAGAGAAGTCTGGCAGCCTGCCAAGAGGTTGAAAAGCTTGTGTCGGCCGGTATTCTCCGAGAAGTTAAGTACCAGTCATGGGTTGCAAACCCGGTTATGGTCAAGAAGCCAGACAACTCTTGGAGGATGTGCATAGACTTTAAGGATCTTAACAAAGCTTGTCCTAAGGATTGCTATCCACTACCGGAAATTGATCTCAAGGTTGACTCCCTCACATGTTACTCGTTCAAATGCTTTCTTGATGCATACAAAGGTTATCACCAAATCCTCATGAAGAAAGAGGATGAGGAAAAGACAGCCTTTCACACGGACAAAGGGATCTTTTGTTATCAAAAGATGCCTTTCGGCCTCAAAAATGCCGGAGCAACCTATCAACGGCTCGTTGACAAAGCCTTCGAAAGCCAAATTGGCAAAAACATGGAGGCATATGTCGATGACTTGGTTATTAAAAGCAAGACGGAATATCAAATGCTCGATGATATTCAAGACACTTTCAAGAACCTCAGAAAGGTTAACATGAAGCTTAATCCGGAAAAGTGTTCATTTGGATTCGAGGAGGGAAAATTCTTGGGTCACATTGTTGGAAAACAAAGCATCAAGGCCAACCCTAACAAAGTAAAATCCGTCCTTGAAACCAAGCCACCGAAGACCAAGAAGGAGGTTGAAAGCTTGAACGGGAAGCTTGCAGCCTTGAAGCGTTTTACCTCAAAGTTGGCCGAAAGATCTCTGCCCTTCTACAAAACGCTCAAGAACTGCTCAGATAAGAAGGATTTCAGATGGACTGAAGAAGCTGAAGAAGCTTTCAACCAGATGAAGCAACATCTAGCTTCCCTACCAGACATTGCGGCACCAAAAACCGGGGAGTTAATATCGGTGTACCTCTCAATCACGGACGAGGCCATCAGTGCAGTCCTCACCATTGAGCGAGACAAGGCCCAGGTACCCGTTTATTTTTTCAGCAAAACTTTAAAATTAGCTGAAACGAAATATCCTCCCCTTGAAAAACTTGCCCTAGCCCTAGTTCAAACAGCTAGGAGGCTTCGAAGGTACTTCCAAGCACACCCCATACAAGTGATCACCGACCAACCTATTAAGAGTGTGCTTGAAAAACCTGAAAACTCGGGGCGATTAGCCAAATGGGCCATAGAACTGGGTGAACATAACATCACCTATGTCCCAAGAAAAGCTATCAAGGCCCAAGTCTTGGCTGATTTCATTGTGGAAGTCCCAAACCAAACAGCCACTGAAGTAAACACTACCACCGCTGAACCTTCCAACCCTGAAGCCTGGAAGCTTTTTACCGACGGGGCTTCAAGCGTTGAAGGGTCAGGGGCTGGGTTAATTTTGATCAACCCAAAAGGTTTGGAATTCACATATGCTCTCCACTTTGATTTTCAGACCACCAATAACGAGGCTGAATACGAAGCACTAATAGCCGGCCTAAGGCTGGCCAAAGAAATGAAGGTTGAAAAGCTTGAAGTGTTCACAGATTCGTTGCTGGTCTCAAGCCAAGTGAATGACAGCTACATAGCTAAAGAACCCAACATGAAAAAATACAGAGAAAAATCCAAGGAACTGATGAGTACCTTCCAAGCGTGTAACATCAAACAGATCCCCCGATCTCAAAACAAAAAGGCCGATGCCCTGAGTAAGCTTGCATCTCTCACTTTTGCCCACCTCACCAAGAAGGTACTGGTAGAAGTGTTGAAGGCCCCATCCATTAATGAATTGGAGGTTCAAGACGTGGTTACCGAAGAAGATCCAAACTGGATGACTCCCATAAAAAAGTTCCTCAAAAATGGTGAATTACCCAATGATCAAATGGAAGCTAAAAGGGTTGAAATCAAGGCAAGGCAATACATACTACAAGGAGAAACCCTTTACAAAAAGGGTTACCTTGCTCCCTTGCTAAGATGTGTCGGTCCCGAGAAAAGTAAGTATTTGATCAAGGAAATTCATGAAGGTGTATGCGGAGCTCACTTTGGAGCTAGGTCGGTAGTTGCAAAACTCATGAACCTCGGAAATTTCTGGCCTTCAATGCATCGCGATACAGCCGAAGAATTGAAGAAATGTGATGCTTGCCAGATCCATGCACCGATCCCAAAAAGTCCCAAGCATGATTTAGTCCCGATAACCTCGGCATGGCCATTCCATAAATGGGGAATGGACATTGTTGGTCCATTTCCCCCAAGCAAATGAGGGGTAACATTCTTGTTGGTGGCAGTAGATTATTTCACCAAGTGGCCTAAGGTCAAACCACTTGCTAAGATCACAGGAAAGCAAGTCTTTGACTTTGTCTGGGAGAACATCATTTTCCGTTATGGATTGCCGGGAGTACTTGTTACCGACAACGGAAGACAATTCGCTGAGAAGCCTTTCAGCGTTTGGTGTAAAGAATACAAAATCGATCAGGTTTTTAGCTCAGTGGCTTACCCGCAATCAAACGGTCAGGTTGAAAGAACAAATAGAAGCATAGTAGAAGGCATCAAGACAAGATTGGGAATATACGAAAGCAACTGGCTTGAAGAATTGCCTAGTGTCCTATGGGCAATTAGAACAACCGAAAAAATAAGCCATAAGAAAACACCTTATAGCCTGGTATTCGGATCCGAAGCTGTGATCCCCGCTGAGATAGGAGTTGTAACCCAAAGAATTGTCAACATGGATCCCGAAATAAACCAAAAAGAGACCATGTTGAATTTACAACTCCTAGAGGAAGCAAGAGATCAAGCCGCAATTCAGGAGGCAAAATACAAGCAACAAATGGAGGCTTACTACAACAAAAAAGTCAAGCACGAACGTTTGAAGCCAGGGGACCTGGTCCTCAGAAACAACGAAGCCAGCAAGAAAGAAAATCAAGGAAAGCTTGGCCCAAAATGGGAGGGTCCGTACACCATCCTTGAAGCACACAAGGGTGGATCCTACAAGTTGGCAGATTCAGAAGGCAAAAGGCTGCCAAGGCATTGGAACGACAAAACCCTAAAAAGGTTCCATGTTTAAAAAAAGTTTGGTTTGTAGCAAAATGTATTTTGAACAACACTATGAATACCTTTTGTAAAAAGCAAGTATTGCTCGAATGAATGAAGTTGTTTTATCAAACTTGTCTTTCTATCCTAAGACCAGGTTGAGAACCTAGCAAAAAACTCCATGGCAAGGGCCATGTAAGGGGATGAGCTCCCAGGCCACATCGCTCAATAGGTTCAAGGGTTAAAAAGAACCTATATAAGGGGTGAGTTCCTAAATCAATACAACTCCATGAGACTTGTTAAGAAAACATAAAATTGTCTCATAGACGGGTGTGAACAGCCCACACCAAATGTTCCCTAAGCCTTAAAAATATAATCCGCAAACAGGCTTGAAAAAGTCAAGTGAAAACCAAAGAAATAATAAAAAGGATAGGTGCTATCTCTTCTTGTTAAAAATGCCAAGGCTAAGTGTCTGCAGCACTGAACCCTTTTAGGTATAAAAAACATAAGGGCAGCACAAACCCAACAAAGACAAAGTTACAAAAGAACAAAGCAAATCTAAAAGAACAAAGTCACTTGGACAAAAATCACAAAGATACAAACCAAGTCAGGGCACAAGACCAAGAAGCCTTCAAGGCTTCAAGCCACCCGAATAACAACTCGAAAAGGCTTCAACCTATTAACAAACAGCCAAAAGGCTTGGAAGGTTAAAGCCAAACAAACTACCTTAACAAAAGCAGGTACAAGTCTAAAAACATAACATAAAGTAGAAAGTTAAAACATCATACCATGTCAAAGAAAGTCCTAAAAGACTTCCAAACATAAGTTAAGGCAAGTCCTAGTAACTTGCAAGTCTAATCATTGTCCAAACGGCCGTACAGGCCTTCAACATAACCAAAAGGAACCTTAAGGGTCCCTGAAAACCTAATATTGTTTAAGGGTTACAAACCATGAATTGTTTTAACAAAGTGCTAAGAAAGCTACGAATTTTAGGCATCAACAAAAGGCTTAGTAGCCCCAGAAATGCTACCCTTGGCCTTCTTAGTCTTCTTAACCTTCTTAGCCTTCGGAACTTGATCCTCAACAGCCGAAACTTCCAAACTAGCATCCTTCGGAGCATCGGCCTCCCCAGGAAAAGTATCCTCACAATCCCCCGAAAAGGAACGTTTCCTCGAAGGGGAGCCAAGCAGTTCAGCACATAACTTTTCATTCAAACCATCCGGCTTCAGTTCCTGTAAAGCAGAGAGAGGCTTAGCATAACAAGAGGCAACTTGACTTACATACGGGTAGGATAACCTCTCCATTTGCTCCACGGAACTCTTAAAGACGTCAGAAGCTTCGGGACGGTACAGAGGAGATTTCTCCAAAGGGTTGCCAGACTCGTGAAGCTTATAACCCGCAATAAGGCCTTGGTGTTTTCCCAGATTGAGCAGCTTAGTGTAGACATCACCAAGAGCGGAGTTAAATTCCTTAGAGTGCAAGAGATAGGTAACCACCTGATGAAAACCATGTTCAATGAGCCATTGGTTATCCCCGGTAGTTTGGGCAACCAAAGCTTTCAAACCATCCTTCTCCTTATCAAAGGCTTTCTTTTGCACAGCCAAGGTCTCCCGGTCAGCCTTCAGTTTCAATAAGTTAGCTTCAAAGCTTTTCCTAAGATCACCCATCTCAATATCGTGCCTCTTAGTTAACTCCTCAATCTTCTTGTTCCAAGCCAACTCCTTCTCAGAAAAGCACTCAATTTCTTTATTCATGGCAGCAATGGAAGCCTTCATTTTCTCCTTCTTCTTGGAAGTTTCTTCATATTCCCGCATCCCTTTAGCAAAGCGGGTGACACCTTCAGCCAAAAGGGCAGAAAGGTTGCAGGAACTGAGCATCATCCTAGAAATAAGATGATCACCCTCCATCTCAGATATGGCATTTCGAACACCGGGAGGAGCAAAATGAGCCAAAGCTTCAGCACACACAGTAGGATCCTTAAAATTGTCACCAACCTTAACCTTCCAATTGGGCACATAAATGTCCTCTGAACCCTCGAAGCTTTCAACACTTTTGGCCGACGAACCTTTAATAGCAGAAATAGTACCCCTCTTAACCAATTTCTTCTTCTTGCTCGAAACAATCAACTCCTTTTCCTTGCCTTTACCAACATCCATAGCTTGATCCTCTGATGCCTCGATATCATCACTAACATCAATAGGCTCTGAGCCAGAAGGCTGCTCAACACCCTTCAGATGACGTTGAGAACGACGAGTAGAACCTTTGGACACAGTAACCTTGGTGAACCCTTTGACATTTGGAACATTGACATAACCAGAACCCTCAAACCTATAGTCAGCACCCTTAACAACCGCATTCTCACCAGGGGTAGCAGCAGCATCATCAAAAACAACGTCAGAGGTATCATCACTCTTAATAAAATCCAAGGCAGACATAACTACAATACAAAATACAAAATATAAAAGGACATAAGCAGACAAATAAAAAGAAATAAAAAGCAAGAAAGGAATAAAGGCATACCCTTCCCATCTCTAATAAGCACCGGGTCCCGGTTAGCATTTTCCCACAGTTTACTTATACCCAATAACACCAACAGATGCTCAGGGAAGGGACGAAGCCTCGAAGGGCACTCCCTAAGAATTTCTAAAAAACGGGTATTTATCTCGGAATCAGAGGGCTCCGGCTCGTTCAGAACAGCATCCGGGTGTCTCCAAACAAGTTTGAAAGGAACAATTTCCTCCGACACCCAGAAAAACCGATCTTTCCAAACCCCAAGTGTAGAAACCATGGACGAAATCAAACAAGTATCAACTTGACTGGTTTCGAAGGTGAACCAATCTCCATTTTTAGCAAGTCGGAAAAAACGACGGAATGCTAAAAGAGTGGGATCATACCCACAAGCCCGGCAGAGAATTTCGAAATGAAAAACCCTAGCCATACCTAGGGGATGAACTTGACCAAAATGTGACAACCCTCACTAAACCAGGTATCCGTACGACTTAATTAATAATTAATTACTGCTTAATTACTAGGCTTACTTGAACTTGTGGATAAACTGCTACTTGAATACTGATACATGTACTTACTTGCATCATACTTTACTTGCTGTCACTCCATGTTTTGCTTACAGCACCTTTGTGACAACCTTGATGCACCAAAAGCACAGTAGCACAATGAACGGATAACCTATTGAACGTGCTGTCATAACTAGCACCAGGCAGGTACTGCCTCTTAGGCCTGTAAGAACCTGAGATAGTTTGCTACACTAGTGGTGAGTGTAGGGATATAAGGGTTGTAGAACTGCGTCACTAGGAATGAGATTACAGTGACCGGATATGCCTAAAACGTACTTTAAGTACAAAAATTCAGCACTTTAATTAAAATTCAGCGTTAAGCTATCTAATAAAGTGCCAAAACATGAGAAAAATGTTACTAGACACTTTCCAAAGTGTCGGGAATAAGTTGCGTCACTAAAAATAATATTAACGACACTTTAAAGCTTTGTTAAGCATTTTAACGGATCACTATCCAACCGAACAACCGGACTATACCCGGAACATAAAAATATTGCCAATAACATTGTTTATCTTTTTCTGAGCCAGTTAGGGTCCCTGAATACCCTAACACCCATGACACACTAGTAACCGGGTTAATCCCTAAACTAACTAAATTAACCTAACTAATAACTAATGTTTAGTTGGAAATGAACTAGATTACCCCCCCCCCCAACCAAACCGTCCCCAAGGGGACACCTCATGTCCTATTTTGATTAAACTAATCTCTTATGTCTAATATCTAAGAGACACATAATCCATTGGACCATAATCCTAAACTTTGCCTATAAGATCACCACTAAACCCCTCATTCTTTCACTTAACATTTCACCAACACAAAACTCTCTCCTCTCCTAGCTCTCGGCCGAACACCCCCTATACCATCCATCCATTTTTCGGTTTTGATCTTCTCATTCCAAGAGCATACAAGTGTTGAGGATCACATACGAGGAGGCTTGGTGCATTCGGAACGCGAAGGACCTCTTCTCATTTCTTTTATCCACTCATTTTGCGACTAGAATCTTCCCTAGCCTCGAGCTAGTAGTAAGTTACTATAATCACACTCTCGAACTATTTTAAGGCGGTTAACACGATATATGACGGTTAAAATTCATGAACATGCAAAATGATATGTAAAAGTCTACTAAAAATGCTAAAAATGATGGATAAAAGCTTGATTGTTGTGTAAATCATGTAGGATTTGTTTTGTGTAATTATTTGGGCCCGATCTATGTTGTGGTAGCTCAGATCATCGTTTAACCCGGATTGGTCATGATCATGGATCAGGACATAGAGCTTGTTTAAGTGTAACAAGGGTTAAGTGATGAAACTCTACCACACGAGAAACTTGAACTTGTGTAAAAACGATTTTACTTACGAAGTGGTGTTTAAAACTAGTAGATCTATGGATCTACAAGCGGTATTTTCAAAGGACCGAGTGTCAAGGAAATCCTATTTTCTAAAACCGGATCTTACATGAACAAGAATGATTTTTAAACACACAAGTGTATAAACACTTGTGTAACACTAAGTTTCGACAAAGAATTTGTTTTGTCAAATTTTACAAGAAGTTGTAAAGATGGAATTTCTTTAAAAACAAGGTTTTTACGAAACCGGGTTGGTTTATATAAAGATCTACTAAAAGTAATGGGAATTACTACAAGTTTTTGAGTAAATCACAAGTTCATGTAATTTATGCGATTTATATATATTTTGACTAGTTGATGCTTTGAACATTGTTTTGATTGAATGAGAAAATTGTTGGTTTGAAATTATAAAAGAAAATGATACGCTTGAAAGCGTGGCCACCTCCAGTTACAGGGGAAACTCTGGCGAAATTTTTCTAAAAACCTAACACTTGGGAATATTTTCACTAGAAGTGTTGTAAATCTATTTTTAGCTTGCTTTCAAATATGTAAATTTCGCCATGATTTTATTTACAATAATTTCTAAATATCGGAGGTGGGATTTTCACAAAATAAAACGTGATACATATATATTTATTATATATTTTCCGTAACATCACTTGTATAAATGTTTATGATTATTTTGTGAACTACGTAAATATTATTTTTAGGGTAAAAATAATATTACCAAATATTAACGATTCCAAAAATAATACAAGCGCCTTCATAATTAATAATAAGTTACAACGGTATAATTATTACCACCCGATCTTTAAAACGTAACTTACGCAATTCAGAAAATACCAATGAACGCGTATTTGTCAAGAATATTATTTCGGAAAATTGTATGAAATAAAATATAATATTTTTGGGAAAGATGGTTATATTTTGGAGTTAGAAATAAAATATATTTTAAGTAGGACTTAATAATATATTTTGAAGGTATACGAACACGCATGTATTAAATCCCCCATCCTTGGGAAGGAAAATAATTACCAAGTATTTACAAAATGTAAACACGAAATAGTTGTCTAACTATTTCCCCAAAAACTTAAACCTTAAGCTAAGGCACGGCCGTCCGACTAATAGACTTAGTACGTGTAGGTCGTCGCACAGCTGCTTGATCAGGAGATATACTTGGTAGAGACACACCACTGTGAGTTCATGTCCCCCTTTTCTCTTAACTATTTTCAGTTTTTATACTTCGGGGGTGAAATACATGTTGCCATGATTACGAATACTTTTTACACGGTATGGTTAGCGTAAGGAGGGTTACTACTTAGATCATGTGAGTGGGTAGGCGGAAACTTGAGGCCATTAATCCTCAGGGTAGGACCGAGTGGCAGGAGCGGTAGATCTATCTGGGTGTAGCGAGCCCAGCCCCAGGCCCAATCAGTACGGACCTCGGGGTGACTTTGTACCCAACGCATAAATCTGCTAGGTTTGAGTCTTCCTACTTGCACTTCACACATATCAATGGCCTTGCAAACCATTGGTGATCTCTTTTTCCTTATTTGCTACATACCAGGATTTTATACTTACAAAGGTTTTACTTACTCACTACACATGAACTCGCTTAACTTTATTGTTGATTTTTCAACTTACATGTATTTCAGGGAATTAAAGGATCTGGCGCGGTATGAAACGTTTTCCCGCTGGATTAGTCTCGAGGTCATCCGAGTTTAAGGGATGTGACTTTTTCCTGGACGAGTCACAGTTCTTAAACTGTGTTTATTTCTTGTTGGTGTTGTGTCTTTTGAACACTGTTTATGTTTGTTAGGATGTGATATCCGCTAAGACAATGTTGTGGTTCTTTACTCTTTAAACGTATTTTAATGGATGATCTTGCATGGTTTTTATTTCATATAGCTTGTTATGATTAAGCTATGGTATTAAGAAGTCACACCAAAATAACCACGCTTCCGCAAAGCCAGGGTGTGACAGCTTGGTATCAGAGCTCTGATCATAGCGAACTAGGATTCCTTCTCGAGTCTAGACTATGATCACTAGGGCTCTCACGAAAACATTTTTACACTGCATACCACTTAAGTCCAGATCCAAAACATTTTTATAAACAAATGTTGAGCACATTTTATTTATTATTTATAGGCTCAGTCTGGAAAGGCTGAGGCTCGGTCTGGGAGGCCGAGGCTCGGTCTGGGAGACCAAGGTAGTTGACTAGTGTTACTAGGGAGTCAGTCTGAGAGGCTGGGAGAATAGGCTAGTGAGACTAGGAAGAGCAGTCTGAGAGGCTGGGAGAATTTGGCTAGTGGGACTAGGGAGAGCAGTCTGAGAGGCTGGGAGGCTAGTGGGACTAGGAGAATTATTTGATTGCTTACTTGGTGACTAATGTGCTTATCTGATTATATGACTGATTACTTGTACATAATTGTGTTTGTGTTACAGACACCATGGACTCGTCCGGCACAGGTGATTCGGACACCACGGACCCTAGACCCATAGTATCAGACGACTTAGAGTCTTCAGAGCACGAGGTCCACACATCAGATGTTACCAGCACAGACGAGGACGACTTTCAGCCCTTTGCGCTGCCCGGCGCTGTCGATGAGCCCGCTGATGGTCCTTTTGTTGGGTACCTACCACTCGTAGAGATCCCTGCTCCCATACCTTTGGCCGTTTATCCTGCTTACGATATACTCCTCGACGCCGACGCTGACGACGACGTCGATCTGTCTGATGATCAGCCCCTGGAGGACGATGTTGAGGGCGAGGCCCTTCCAGCTGACGGTGGTCTTTTGTTACTCGCAGATGCTCCAGCTGAGGAGTCACCTGCACACTCACCCGCTCCAGACTCCTTCGAGTCTGTGGCCTCCGCATCGTCACACACTCGGAGCGCACAGCACTATTCACACGGTTCAGATCCTGACAGGGCATCATCTGCTATCTCTCCTCCTAGATTTGCTTTCGATCACGACCTCGATGAGGATTCAGACCCTGTTTTTCCCCCTGGATTTGACCCGGACCAGGAGATAGAGTTTATCCACTTGGATCAGCCTATGGTTGACCCAGTTGACCCTGCATTCGCTGATCATGCAGATTTTGATATGGAGTTCGTTGATCCCGAGCCTGCCATGGCCCTTGAGCCAGTAGCTGCTCCTGACCCAGTGCTTGAGCATGACCCTGCTCATGCTGGCATACCTATTGATCCTGTGATTGCTGACCTACCCATTGATGATCACCCTGCTGATGCACCACTACTGGAGGGTGACCATGTTATTGCTGCTGATCATGTTGATCCCCCACTTATCGCTGATATACCTGTTGACCCTCTTGTTGCACCCCACCTTGACCCTATGCCTGTACAGTTTGATCGAGCACTTTTTGAGGCACAGATTGACCCACGAGATGAGCACGCCCAGCATGGGTGGATTCCTGCGGATGATGAGCTTCCACCTATTCCTCCTCATACCACCGATGCACGTCACGTTGATTACTCTTGTTCATTTGCACAGTACACACCTCCAGCTCGACCTGGAGAGGGTTCCTCGGCTCGTCCCTTCGGACATGTGCCGACATATATTCCAGTTATGCCACAGTCTTCATCTGCTATTCCCCCTGTACCACCATTCTTTGTGCCACCTTTTGATCCAGCCAGCGAGCCGTTTCTCTGGACGTCACCTTCTGTTATGCCATCGACCGACCCCTACCATCCTTTTCATATGGGGTATTCTATTGAGGACGTTCTGATGTCGTTTGTTGTCCAGCAGGAAGCACTCACACGGCGCATTCAGGAGCTTGAGAGAGCTCAGCCGCCGCCGTGCCAGTGTCAGGGTCAGACCCACCCTGCTTCTTCGCAGCACCCTCGATCATTGTTACCTGACTATGCTGCACGCCTTTTGGCACTTGAGCAGCAGGTTGCTTCTTGGTTGCGTACCCAGAGAGCCATGGAGGAGGACTGGCTCCATTTACGACGTTTGTTCTACACCCATTTTCCCCCTCCTCCACCACCATCAGTTTAGGGCATCTTTAGTACAGCGTGGGTGAACGTTGGTGAGAAGACGGCGATTGCTCCGACCACACAGCATTTTTGGAGACTGCATTCTGATTCTGACTTTTGTTGATCATGTATATGGGATGTATTGACACTGATTTGATATTCTTTTGGACTGGGGTGATGTAGCCCTTAGTCGATGATGATGTATGACACTATTATGTACTTGTACACTCTACCATGTGGTCCCGATTTTGGCACTGCAATCGCAGTATTCTCATCATATGTGATGTTTTGATTGATTATTTATGTTTTATAACATGGGATGTTGTGTGATTGATATGATTATAACATGAGATGTTATGTACTATTACTATCATTATATACGTACGCTTTATTATGGCCTGACCGACGTGAACCCATCTTTTAGAAGATGCCGCCGAGACGTCAAACGCCGATGCCTACCAACGAGGCGGAACTCCAACAAGTCATCGTTGCTGCCATCGCGCAATACGCCACCTCGCAAGGAGGACCCAGCGGAAGCAGCTCAAACAACAATGGCAACAACAATCCACCTCATGGTAATACTAAGTCATTAAGACATACCGTGATCTAATTGGATATCTCTAGCAAGGATGCTAATACCATTCATGTGTTGTAACGTATGTGCAGGGTGCACCTACAAGCAGTTTCTAGACTGCAAGCCTGTCAACTTTGATGGCACCGGAGGTGCTGTCGCTTTTGTTCGTTGGGCCGAGAAGACTGAATCTGTTCTCCGCATGAGCAAATGTGCACCAGACCAGCAAGTCACCTACATTTCTGGGCTATTTTTGGATGGAGCCCTATCTTGGTGGAATTTGCAAGTACAGACACTTGGTGAAGCTGCTGCCTACGCACTAACATGGACCGAACTGAAGGAACTAATGCGCAAAAAGTATTGTTCTCGCGCTGAAATCCAAAGATTGGAAACTGAGTTCTGGCATTTGAAGATGGAAGGTCCGAAGATCGCGGAATATGTTCAGAGGTTTCACGACCTGTCGCATGTGGTACCCTATATGGTCACTCCAGAATTCAAGCGGATTGAACGCTTCATTTGGGGATTAGCTCCTCAAATCATAAGCATGGTGACCTCCTCCAAGCCTGCAACAATTACTGAGGCAATCGATTTGAGCGTAGCTCTCACTGAGGAGGCTATCCGCCTGAACAAGTTCGATGAGATCGAGACAAAGAAGAAAGAGACTCACGTCGAGTCATCCGGAGGTAACAAAAGAAAGTTCTCGAACTTCAAACAAGGCACTAGTAGTGTTGTTAAGAAAGGAGAGCCAAACGCGCCAGCTCAGGTTACAGCTGGTGGTGGAAAGAAAGGAAAGGGATATATGGGCACCCAGCCCAAGTGCAACACCTGCCAGCGTCACCATTCTGGCCGATGTGGTTTGAAGGTATGTGAAGCATGTGGGAAACCTGGCCACATGAAGGATTCTTGTTGGGGCACTGCTGGCCAGGGAGGCCAAGGAGGATTTGGAAACAGAAACAATAACCGGGGTGGAATTGGAAATCGCCCCTAAGGAAACAATGGAGGTAATGGGAATCGAGGCAACAATGTGAATCAAGCAGGCGCTGTGAATCATAACCAAAGGAATAACCAAGCTGGAAATGGAGGTGGAAACAGGCAAAGACCTGGATGCTTTAACTGTGGTGATATCGGGCACTTTAAGAGGAACTGCCCAGAGTTGAACCAAGCCCGTGGAAGAGTGTTCCATATCGAAGCGAGGGAAGCGCGCCAGGACCCCAATGTCGTTACTGGTACGTTCCCTGTAAACCAACGCTATGCATCCGTTTTATTTGATACTGGTGCCGACTATAGCTTCGTATCATTAGAATTTAAGAATATGCTTGGTTTAGCCGCTAGTAAGTTAGATATTCTCTACTCAATCGAATTGGCTAATGGGAAGTTAGTAGAAGCCAATGAAGTGATCAGAGGTTGTGCAATCGAGTTGGGAGAACGTGAGTTTACTTTGGATCTACTACCAGTCCAGCTAGGGAGCTTTGACGTGGTAGTAGGAATGGATTGGTTATCGAGCAACAAGGCAGAAATTGTTTGTCACAAAAAGGTCGTTCGTATCCCGACCGAAGATGGTGAAACGATTGTGGTTCATGGCGAAAAGCACGATACGCCGCTAAGAATTATCAGCTTCCTCAAAGCGCGAAAGTGTTTGCAAAAAGGGTGTGCTGCCTTCCTGGCACACATTGTATCCGGAAGTCTTCCCGGAGGACTTGCCTGGACTGCCGCCTCAGAGGCAAGTGGAGTTTCACATCGATCAGGTCCCAGGCGCCGCGCCTGTGGCTAAGGCACCTTACAGACTTGCACCATCGGAGATGCAGGAATTGTCGATACAACTTCAAGAGTTGTTAGACAAGGGATTTATCCGACCAAGCTTCTCGCCTTGGGGAGCTCCGGTCCTGTTTGTCAAAAAGAAGGACGGTAGTTTTCGAATGTGCATAGACTACCGGGAGCTGAACAAGCTGACGATCAAGAATAGATATCCTCTGCCAAGAATTGATGATCTGTTTGATCAACTGCAAGGTTCAAGCTTTTACTCAAAGATCGATTTGCGATCTGGATACCATCAGTTAAGGATACAAGAGGAGAGTATCCCGAAGACAGCCTTCAGAACTCGTTATGGACACTACGAGTTCCTTGTTATGCCGTTTGGGTTGACAAACGCACCTGCAGTCTTTATGGATTTGATGAATAGAGTTTGCAAGCCGTACTTGGACAAGTTCGTGATTGTGTTTATCGACGACATCTTGATTTATTCAAGGACAAAGGCTGAGCACGAACAGCATCTAAGAGCTATTTTGGAGCTGCTGAAGGAGGAACAGCT
>JARYGA010043090.1:0-42641 GCA_030545235.1 Helianthus tuberosus
ATCGGTTGCACCTTTCGAGTGTTTCTCGCGACGATTTTAGATATTTCGATTTCGATTGCGAGCGGTTTGATACGATAGGGTTTCCTAGTCAAATTACTTTCAGTCCCAACTACTTCGTATCTCGCGTAATCTATTCTCCACCATCTATCACAGTTCGATTGTGACTTGAGTTCGAGTTCGATAGCATTCGGGTTAGATTTCGAGTTCGATTGAGTTCGCTTGGTTACCACAACATAACATAAATAAACATGCACAGGTAACACGTAAGGCACACACACACACTGTAACACCTCGAAAATTCACGTCCTATAATGTGTTGACACGTGTCATAAGTTTGAACGTGTGAAAGAATATTATAAAAGGACTAAAGTTGACAAACATGGAAAGTATGTGAATATACGGATTCTAAATGTCAACAGTGAATAAATATACTTCATAATAACCCTACATGATGTTTTTAACATCAAACGAATAAATCATGGATCATGCGAAGCTAAAAGTGAGAGATTACAAACTACAGGGGTTAAATGTGTCAACATGTTTAAAGATATACCTCTGAGTGACCTTTTGACAAACCCGAAGCTTTGTAACTGTTAATTATGCTCACTAGAAAGCGCGATATAAATTTCATAAAGTTTCGTTATCGTATGAGAAAGTTATGATCAAATTCGTGTGCGAGGGGTTAAAGCGTTAACGTTGAAAGTTATGACTTTTCGGGTTAACCAGAAATATCAAGGGACTTGGCAAAGTGGGTATAAATCCTAAAGCCCTTGTGGGTAAATATAAAGGGGTCAAATTGCAAGAATTAGGCTTAGTTGCCCTTTTGAAAGGCCAAGGGACATTTATGTGGAAAATAGAAAAATTAAAATCTGATAACAATGTTGAGGCGGGCAGCGTTAAGATTAAGGAAATCTTATGCCGGCCGCGTCAGACGCCCAGTATCAGAAAAGCTAGACAGCAGCCTGTTTATGCGCGGAATCGACCAAAAACAGATATTTTAACATGGTGGGCGACCCCTAAACAGTCCTAGGCACTTAGGGACACACGTTGAAGGGTTGTGGTCAGTGTTAGACCTTGGTGTCAACAATCTATGGTGAGAAATTCACTATAAAAGGGCACAAGACTTCAACTCATTCTTCACACCTTCCATCAAGCTTTCTGATCGATTTCTGGAGCTTAGGAGCAGACTCAAGTGGTCACTAATCAAGCATAGGACTTCAGTAAGTATACCTAACCATTCTTAATTAAGTTTTAGCTTAGTTTTAGCTTAAAAGTCAAACCGTCGTAATTAACGGTTGACTTTAAGATTAATCACTAATGGTCCAGTTATTAGTCGAATCAAAAGTAGTTATAAGTTGGTAATTATGTGGGTAATAAACCCTCAAAAGGGTTCCCCCTGATTCCCACTCTAACTAGGTCAAATGTCGGGTCAAACTTACTAATAAAAAGTCAACAGAATGTTTAAATTACAATTTATGCATGATTAGCAATGTAGAACACATACAACCTGTTTGATCATTAATATAACTTGGTAATGAATGTAGAAACATGTCTAAACATGTTCAACCCGACAATTTCCTGTTTAGACCCGGTTCGGAACCGAAAGTCGCATAGTTTGACTTATACTTTGACTTTCAGTTCTGACCCGTTATGGTATGTTTTAGAAATTCCTTAGAGCTTTATTTGGACCAGGTTACATGCTAGTATAACCCTCTGTGATTATACACCTCGGATCATTAGTTATCCAATTAATATGCACGATTCCGTTAATTGCTCATATGTTGACCATTATGCCCTTTTCACCTTAAAACGTGATTTTTGGAAATGTAAAAGAGTAGAAACCTTAATTACTGATATATAAACTTGCATACAAAATTTGACATCAGTTTGAGGTGTAGGTTAAGAGTTATGCTCGTTAGCGTAAAATTAAAGCTTTATGTTAATTAAACGGCGTACTTAGCGTATTGCCTACTTAAACATACTTTTTGATATCAATCTCTTTACCCACAGATGTAATATATTATTTTGGGATTTTTAAATATTTTTATTAAATTTTAGGCTGAGCATAACTTATAGTCGTAGGCTTAATCCGGTAATTGTCGGTTTTGCCCTTACGGGCTATAAAATGAGTTTTACATATCTAAACGACTCCAAACCTTTTGCTACTGATCACATATGATAAATAAATTATTTTAAGCCTTCTGGAAATATAAAAATACCAGATTTATGTATCAAACCCGGAAATGGCCTCTAATCGCCTCTTTAAGCGTTTTTAACGCATAGTATGTGCTATAACTATATTAAACATACAAGGGTTGATACCTACTGATATTTGAGGTAAATTATAATATTTTAACAGTAAGCAAAGGTTGTTATACTCAGACTTCAATTTGGAGCTTTTCGGCTTATGTGAAATTACCAAAATACCCCTACGGGGCATAGTTTGGTTATAATTGATAAATTTCACATATATACTTTACCCTACTGATATAACTTAGAAAATTAAGTATATTTGCTGATTACATCAGACCTGTAACTCAGGTTAACACTTAAACTCTTTTATAACCCTTTAAATGACCAAACTACCCCTACGGGGCCTAGTTTGTGTTTAAATACGTTTCGGGCATAATAAAAGACATATTACTGATGTCACAACATATATGAAGCATATTAACTTAGGAAACCTGTAAATAGCTCTCATGAATACCCGTTACGCTTATTACGCGTTCGGTTCGGTTTATGTAACTAGTTTACATAAACTAGCCTAAACGGGTCAAGCCTTATCGGTTTTATCTCAAAATCCAAAATGTGTATGAAATACCCATATTAAACAAGTCTCTGAACTTATCGGGTCTAAATCACATTCTATCCGGTCTTCGCTTAATCGTGCGTACAAACCGTGTCTTTGAAACTAACCGGTCTAAGCTTAAGCTTAACTAAAGACCCGTTAGGATTCTAATAGGTTATTATAAACCTTCGTTCCAGATTAGGAGAACCAGTAAAAGCTATGTGCGTTTGCTTATTGTGATTTATACATTGCTCAGGTAAATACTTTTAACTTATTTTCCCTATACGGGCTTGGGTTACGGTATATAGCATACCGCTTGATCGGGCATCAAATCTTCCATCGTTGGGTGGTTAATTGAATAATTTGATCGGCTCGTTTAAACAGTCTTGTTACTTAAAGCCTTTGGGGGGGTTAATGATCATGTCCCGGATATCCTTGGCATCATTTTACGAAATGGCCACGACTTAAGCGCGGGGTGTAGGTGTACACCCGTCAGTGCACAAAAGAATAATGTGGTGTGTCTATTGATCTTTAACCCAGACAAGATCCGGGCTACTGAACGCACAAGGAACATGTAATTCGTTCACAAGATTATATATTTAAATAATTCTCCCAAGTTAAATAAAATATTTATGCCACGTGCATCCAAACCAATTTTTAATCATTTTCCAAAATGAGTCAGTTGATTGTATTTACCAGTGTAAACTGACGTATTTTCCCAAAAAGATTAAATGCAGGTACTAAGCGTAATTGGCTGGGATTTCTCCTTAGCATCATTAGAAGTCTCGCAAGCTTAAGATGCCTGAAGTCTGTTGAACTATTGTTTCCATTTTGTTTCCGATCCGTCTGTGGATAAACTTCCGAATATTGTGACATTTGATATTACAATATTAAATTCGGTTGTATTATACCTTTTAAATTGCTTCCGCTGTGCATATTTATATATTGTGTTGTTTGACTATTATGTTTCCAACCACGTCACGATAATCCCCCACCGGGCCCACCGGTGACACGTGGAAATCGGGGTGTGACAGGTTGGTATCAGAGCCAACACTGAGTGAATTAAACACTAGCCTTTTGTGTTTAATCTCAGTTACACAATTGCACATTCTAAACTTTCGAGTTTAGACATATAACATAGGACAAAATCCACCTTGTTTGTGTTGTCCTTTATTTTTCATATATTTTTGTTTTGTTATCTCATGCCATATTGACAGGTTTAACAAAATGCCGCCAAGATTCTTCAGGAGAAGAGGAAGAGGCAAGGGGTCAATCACCGCCCCCAATGATAATGAAGCTGGACCTTCGAATGTGCGAGCTCCATCTACCACGGAGAGTGACGATCCCCGGCAGAACCGTAGAAACCTCTTTGAGCCGGCTAGACGGTCGGTCTCACACAGTTCAACACCTCCTAACCCTTATGGGCCGCAACCCGAGTATGAACCCAACAACCCTCAACCTTCATACATACCATTACAGCGATCCTTATCGCACAACTCTTTTGGAGACCCCACACCTGTCCTCAGGGGCCGGTTTAACCCGGCCAATTACATACAAGAACCAGTGGGTTTCAACCCATTGGGACCGGAGGATCATTTCTCGGGAGATCACGCGGATGACATGGACGAGGATACGGATACGGACCCCGTCGAACCTGCCAGTGGTACACCAAACCACCCGATAGAGATCTCTGACGGATCTTCATTCCACGGATCACCCTATGTTGGTCCAGATAGCTTTCAAGCTATGTTTACCAGGCACGAATGGTACTATACACCTCCTTGCCATTCACCGCCTCAGCAGCAACAGCAGCAGCAGGATCCCTCTGTGGATTCACGGTTTGTGGCAGTCACGCCACCACCACCACCTCCACCAGTTCAGCCGGCACCTCCGCAACCGCCGAGGCGTAGGCGATCTGGACCGCGTATGTCTACACGGGGAGGAGATTTCCATTTCAGCTCTCCTCGGCAATCAAGTGGCAGCCATTACCCGCCACATCAAGAAGATCCACAAATGGGTGGACCTTCGCAACCAGTTGCACCGCAACCACCGCCAATGGGTTTTGATAACCCAATTCCGGCATACACGGGTTCCATGGCGTATAACCCGTTTGAACATCCAGTGCACACCAACTACAACTACGCCGAAGCCGACCCATACATGGTAGCGGCTAACTACAACACCCAAGGACCCTATGGAGATCCATGGGGAGTAGGATACCCAACTCATGGGTACCAGATACCTGCAAGACCTATTATCAGGCAACAATCGCAACCACCAAGGTTCTCCCCACCAGAGCGTGAAGAAATTCTGCAAAGGTTGGACCATGTAGAGCGAGAGTTTCACAGGGAACGAAGGGAGCGACAAAATTTCTTCCAAGGATTAACGAGCCTAATTAAAGGGAAGAGCAAGAAGGACCACTAAATCCTTCCATTTGTTGTTGAGCCCCTACGTGGGCCAGTCTTGCTGTATAAACCCCTGCGTGGGTATGCTTGTTTGTTTGACCCCTGCGTGGGTCTATCTTTCTGTAAACCCCTACGAGGGTATGTTATATGTGTAAGTCCCTGCGTGGACTATTATGTTATTATGCCCCTGCGTGGGTATGTGTGTTATTAAGCCCCTGCGTGGGTAAGTACTTGTTTAAACCCCTGTAAGGGTAAGATGTTTGTCGAAAAGTCCCGTTTAGGGCAACCTGTAATCTTTTGATAATTAATGGAATGTTATGTTATAAATTTCATCTTGCCATTATGTGCATAAATAAATTATATATGAAATAAATAAATTAAAATCATTTCTTTTGAAATAATCTGCCTATGAAATTTTTAAATAAGAATCTTACAGAGTGAAACCTAGCCTTCGGGTCATTATAAGACCGGGCCAAGATGGTAAGACCTGTGCAAAAGATTCAAATCCCAGTTAACATCTGAAAACATGTTAACACTCCTGGCAGAAGTGATTCTTTAAAATCACACACGTCATTTTTATATAAAAGGATCTTTCTAAAGATTCCTAACCCAATTTTATGATCTCTGAATCATGGGTTTAGGTCATCAATTAAGATGATCATATTTTGACCATACGTGGTAATATAATGCCTACGGGCCCTGCTCATTTCCATATGAGCCAAAAGACAGTGGTAGCGATGACTCCCTGTCAGATAAAGGTAATGAACTAGGTTCAAACCTTCATGCTTTGATTCTCTGAAATCATAGCTTATAAATTATAAATGTCCTTGTGACTAGGCCTATTGTGCTAGTATACCTTAATGTTTTGATTCTCTGAAATCATAGATTAAATTAAAATGTCCATGTGACTAGGCCTTTTGTGCCACAAATAAAACTGTTATTGTTTTATAATTAGGATAAATTATGATAGAAATCCTAAATAAATATGATTAATAAATTAACCAAATATGGTCTCTGTTTACCATGGTTAATGAATTACCCTAAGGGGCAATTCCATAATTAACTCCCAAATAAACTATTGTCCTTGTTTTCTGCAACAGTTCAATTAAAATGGCTAACTCGGACGAGGTTAATAGTCATCCAGTGGAGAATAACGAGAACGCCCGAATTAATTTAACGGGTGCTGAATTGAAAGCGATAATAGACGGCGCAGTTACACAGGCCTTGGAACGTCAGTACGAAGAGTATAGTGGGACTCGAAGTAGGACCCTATCTAAGCCGCATTCAAAGCCTAAGACACACTCTGAGGCTCACAACAAGCCACCTTCCAAGAAGGATGAACCCAAGAAAGATGATGATAGACTTTCCTCAAACCACCACAGTGCTCCATCTCAGCAGGTTGTACTTAATCAAGGACCCCGTGACAAGGGTTGCTCTTATAAATATTTTGTTTTCTGCAAACCCCGGGATTTCACTGGGGAGAAGGGAGCCATTGACTGTATGACGTGGCTGGATGAGATGGATACGGTTGTGGATATCAGCGGATGCGCTGAGAGAGACGTGGTCAAGTTTGCGTCGCAGTCTTTTAAGGGTGAAGCTTTAGCATGGTGGAGATCTCTGATTCAAGCCACCGGGAAAATCCCATTGTACAACATGTCTTGGGATCAATTTGTTGCCCTCATCAGGGAAAATTACTGCCCTCAGCATGAGGTGGAGAAGATAGAGTCTGATTTTCTATCATTGGTGATGACAAACCTTGACTGTCAAGCTTACCTCACGAGCTTCAACACGATGTCCCGGTTGGTTCCATATCTGGTAACCCCGGAACCAAAAAGAATAGCTCGTTTTATCGGTGGTTTAGCCTCGGAAATCAAGGCAAGCGTGAAGGCTTCTCGGCCAGCTACTTTTAGATCTGTAGCTGACATATCCTTGTCCCTCACTTTGGATGCGGTCAGGCAAAGATCGCTGAGGAATAAGGAGGCTGAGAAGAGGAAACGTGAAGATGATAGTTCACGGAGGTCGAACAAGAAGCACCGTGGGAACGGTGATAACAAGAAAGGATCAGAGTCAAGGAAAGATGGGCATCATTCTGGGGAGAAGCCCAAGTGCAAGATTTGCAAGAAACAGCACTTTGGAAAGTGCAGACTCGAGTCGAACCCTCAGACTCAGTCAAAAACCTTTGCATGTGGAATATGCAAGTCCACGGATCACAAAACTTTGGATTGCAAGAAGATGAAAGACGCAACGTGCTACCATTGCAATGAAAAGGGGCACATTAAAACCAACTGCCCTAAATACACCAAGAAGCCTGAAGAGGCCAAGAAGACAAATGCTAGAGTCTTCAGAATGGACGTAAAGGAAGCAGTTCTAGACGACAACGTTATTACAGGTACTTTCCTTGTAAATGGTGTCTATGCAAGAGTACTATTTGATTCAGGCGCTAATAAGTCGTTTGTAGATCATAAATTTTGCAAATTGCTGAATTTACCTGTCAAAACCTTGAGTATAATTTATGTGGTAGAGTTAGCAGATGGCACCTTAGAAGCCGTCTCAACTGTGTTAGATGGATGTGTTATATCCATTAAGAACCACTCTTTTCCTCTGTCTCTGCTTCCCTTTAAGTTGGCCGGTTTTGACATAGTTCTGGGTATGGACTGGTTATCTCATAACCAGGCCCAAATTGTCTGTAACAAGAAACAAGGGTAATAAAGACTCCGTCTGGTGAATCACTTACCATTCGGGGAGATACCCAGTATGGGTTACCTGAGCAAGCGACTATGCTCAAGGCTTCAAAATGTTTAAAGAAGGGTTGTGTCATCTACATGGCACAAGTGATTATTGATGAGCCTAAACCGAAGATAGAAGACATCCCTGTCATTTCTGAATACCCAGAAGTTTTTCCGGAAGAACTACCTGGTTTGCCACCAGATAGGCAAGTGGAATTCAGGATTGATATCATCCCCGGAGCAGCACCTGTTGCTAGAGCACCTTATAGGTTGGCGCCCACAGAGATGAAAGAATTGAGGACACAGCTAGACGAATTGCTAGCCAAGGGTTTCATTAAACCTAGTTCGTCTCCATGGGGAGCACCAGTCCTGTTTGTCAAGAAGAAGGATGGGTCGATGCGTCTGTGCATCGTCTATCGTGAACTTAATAAAGTCACGATAAAGAATAGGTATCCTTTGCCCAGGATCGACGATTTGTTCGATCAGTTACAAGGGGCAAGTTATTTCTCGAAGATTGACTTGAGGTCAGGCTACCATCAACTGAAGGTTAGAGATGAAGACATACACAAAACTGCATTTAGGACTCGTTATGGCCATTACGAGTTCCTAGTGATGCCTTTTGGGCTCACTAATGCACCGGCCGCGTTCATGGATCTCATGAATCGTGTTTGCAAGCCGTACTTAGATAAATTCGTCATCGTTTGCATCGACGACATTCTTATCTATTCGAAGAATCAAGCTGACCATGAGAAACACCTTCGCTGTATTCTCAAACTCCTGCATCAGGAGAAACTCTACGCTAAATTTTCCAAGTGTGAATTCTGGCTTCGAGAAGTCCAATTCCTTGGACATGTGGTGAGTGAGCGTGGTATCCAAGTGGATCCTGCTAAGGTTGAAGCAGTTATGAACTGGCAAGAGCCAAAGACGCCTACGGAGATTCGTAGCTTCCTGGGATTGGCAGGATATTACAGGCGTTTCATTGAAAATTTTTCAAGGATTGCTGCACCCCTAACTTCCTTGACCAAGAAGAAAGTAAAGTTCGTTTGGGGCCCTAGGCAGCAAGAATCCTTTGATATTCTGAAGCAAAAGTTGAGCAACGCCCCAGTACTGACATTGCCAGATGGAATAGAAGATTTTGTGGTTTACTGCGATGCATCGCACACTGGCATGGGGTGCGTGCTTATGCAGAAAGGCAAGGTTATTGCCTATGCATCGCGACAGTTAAAGGTGCATGAAAAGAATTACACCACCCACGACTTGGAGTTGGGTGCCGTTGTATTCGCACTAAAACTGTGGAGGCATTATCTTTATGGAATCAAGTGTGTGATCTATTCCGATCACAAGAGCCTCCAGCACCTATTTAATCAGAAGGAATTAAACATGAGGCAACGCCGTTGGATGGAAACTTTAAATGATTATGATTGTGAAATAAGATACCATCCCGGCAAGGCGAATGTAGTCGCCGATGCCTTGAGTCGAAAGGAGAGGGTGAAACCCATCCGAATCAATGCCAAGCGCATGGAGATAAAGAACAGTTTGACTGAAATGTTGTTAGCTGCACAGAAAGAAGCTGTGTTGGAAGCTAACTATCCCAACGAAAAGCTAGGGGTAACTGAGGAGCAGTTAACTCTTAGCAAGGACGGAATTCTAAGATTAAATGGACGAATATGGGTTCCAATTTATGGAGGACTTCGAGATGTCATCCTCCAGGAAGCCCATAGTTCCAAATACTCCGTTCATCCTGGAGCTGATAAGATGTACCAGGATCTAAAGGCAAACTATTGGTGGATAGGCTTGAAAAAGTCTGTAGCCACCTATGTAGCTAAATGCTTGACATGTGTGCAAGTCAAAGCCGAGCACCAGAAGCCGTCAGGCTTGCTACAACAGCCTGAACTTCCTACGTGGAAGTGGGAAATGGTAAATATGGATTTTGTTACCAAGTTACCTAAAACAAGGAAAGGAAATGATACAATATGGGTGATAGTTGATAGACTGACTAAGTCAGCACATTTCCTACCCATCAAGGAGACTTATAGCTCCGACATGTTAGCCCAGTTGTACGTTGATAAGATTGTAGCCTTACATGGCATACCTGTGTCTATTATCTCTGACCGGGATACTAGATACACGTCACATTTTTGGAAAAGCTTCCAACAATCTTTGGGCACACGTTTGAATTTCAGTACGGCTTATCATCCTCAGACTGACGGTCAGAGTGAGCGTACTATTCAAACGTTGGAAGACATGCTACGTGCATGTGCGATCGATTTGGGTGGTAGTTGGGATAAGAACCTACCGTTAATCGAATTCTCCTACAACAATAGCTACCATACCAGCATTAAGGCTGCGCCCTTCGAGGCATTATACGGTAGAAAGTGTAGATCACCCGTTTGTTGGGCGGAAGTTGGAGATGTCCAATTATCAGGACCAGAGATAGTCTTTGAAACGACGGACAAGATTGTCCAGATTCGTGACCGTCTCAAAGCTGCCCGAGATAGGCAGAAGAGCTACGCAGATCCGAAGCGTAAAGCTTTTCACTTCGAAGTAGGTGACAAAGTGTTGCTAAAAGTATCACCCTGGAAGGGGGTGATGCGATTCGGTAAGAAAGGCAAGCTAAGCTCGAGATACATAGGACCTTTCGAGGTTATTGAACGTGTCGGGTCAGTTGCCTATAAGTTAAACTTACCTGAAGAGCTCAGTGGAATTCACAATGTGTTCCACATCTGCAATCTGAAGAAGTGCTTCGCTGATGAATCACTGGTTATACCACATACAGATGTGCATATAGATGAGAGCTTAAAATTTGTGGAAAAACCATTGTCGATTGAAGATTGACAGGTTAAGAAGCTTCGAAGGAAGCATGTACCTATTGTAAAGGTCAAATGGGATGCCCGTAGAGGTCCCGAATATACGTGGGAGGTTGAATCCTCAATGAAAGAAAAGTACCCTTATTTATTTCAGTAAATCTCGGGGTCGAGATTTCTTTTAAGGGGGTGAGGATCTAACACCTCGAAAATTCACATCCTATAATGTGTTGACACGTGTCATAAGTTTGAACGTGTGAAAGAATGTTATAAAAGGACTAAAGTTGACAAACGTGGAAAGTATGTGAATATACGGATTCTAAATGTCAACAGTGAATAAATATAATTCATAATAACCCTACATGATGTTTTTAACATCAAACGAATAAATCATGGATCATGCGAAGCTAAAAGTGAGAGATTACAAACTACAGGGGTTAAATGTGTCAACATGTTTAAAGATATACCTCTGAGTGACCTTTAGACAAACCCGAAGCTTTGTAACAGTTAATTATGCTCACTAGAAAGCGCGATATAAATTTCATAAAGTTTCGTTATCGTATGAGAAAGTTATGATCAAATTCGTGTACGAGGGGTTAAAGCGTTAACGTTGAAAGTTATGACTTTTCGGGTTAACCAGAAATGTCAAGGGAGTTGGAAAAGTGGGTATAAGTCCTAAAGCCCTTGTGGGTAAATATAAAGGGGTCAAATTGCAAGAATTAGGCTTAGTTGCCCTTTCGAAAGGCCAAGGGACATTTATGTGGAAAATAGAAAAATTAAAATCTGATAACAAGGCTGAGGCGGGCCGCGTTAAGATTAAGGAAATCTTATGCGGGCCGCGTTAGACGCCCAGTATCAGAAAAGCTAGACAGCAGCCTGTTTATGCGCGGAATCGACCAAAAACAGATATTTTAACATGGTGGGCGACCCCTAAACAGTCCTAGGCACTTAGGGACACACGTTGAAGGGTTGTGGTCAGTGTTAGACCTTGGTGTCAACAATCTATGGTGAGAAATTCACTATAAAAGGGCACAAGACTTCAACTCATTCTTCACACCTTCCATCAAGCTTTCTGATCGATTTCTGGAGCTTAGGAGCAGACTCAAGTGGTCACTAATCAAGCATAGGACTTCAGTAAGTATACCTAACCCTTCTTAATTAAGTTTTAGCTTAGTTTTAGCTTAAAAGTCAAACCGTCGTAATTAACGGTTGACTTTAAGATTAATCACTAATGGTCCAGTGATTAGTCGAATCAAAAGTAGTTATAAGTTGGTAATTATGTGGGTAATAAACCCTCAAAAGGGTTCCCCCTGATTCCCACTCTAACTAGGTCAAATGTCGGGTCAAACTTACTAATAAAAAGTCAACAGAATGTTTAAATTACAATTTATGCATGATTAGCAATGTAGAACACATACAACCTGTTTGATCATTAATATAACTTGGTAATGAATGTAGAAACATGTCTAAACATGTTCAACCCGACAATTTCCTGTTTAGACCCGGTTCGGAACCGAAAGTCGCATAGTTTGACTTATACTTTGACTTTCAGTTCTGACCCGTTATGGTATGTTTTAGAAATTCCTTAGAGCTTTATTTGGACCAGGTTACATGCTAGTATAACCCTCTGTGATTATACACCTCGGATCATTAGTTATCCAATTAATATGCACGATTCCGTTAATTGCTCATATGTTGACCATTATGCCCTTTTCACCTTAAAACGTGATTTTTGGAAATGTAAAAGAGTAGAAACCTTAATTACTGATATATAAACTTGCATACAAAATTTGACATCAGTTTGAGGTGTAGGTTAAGAGTTATGCTCGTTAGCGTAAAATTAAAGCTTTATGTTAATTAAACGGCGTACTTAGCGTATAGCCTACTTAAACATACTTTTTGATATCAATCTCTTTACCCACAGATGTAATATATTATTTTGGGATTTTTAAATATTTTTATTAAATTTTAGGCTGAGCATAACTTATAGTCGTAGGCTTAATCCGGTAATTGTCGGTTTTGCCCTTACGGGCTATAAAATGAGTTTTACATATCTAAACGACTCCAAACCTTTTGCTACTGATCACATATGATAAATAAATTATTTTAAGCCTTCTGGAAATATAAAAATACCAGATTTATGTATCAAACCCGGAAATGGCCTCTAATCGCCTCTTTAAGCGTTTTTAACGCATAGTATGTGCTATAACTATATTAAACATACAAGGGTTGATACCTACTGATATTTGAGGTAAATTATAATATTTTAACAGTAAGCAAAGGTTGTTATACTCAGACTTCAATTTGGAGCTTTTCGGCTTATGTGAAATTACCAAAATACCCCTACGGGGCATAGTTTGGTTATAATTGATAAATTTCACATATATACTTTACCCTACTGATATAACTTAGAAAATTAAGTATATTTGCTGATTACATCAGACCTGTAACTCAGGTTAACACTTAAACTCTTTTATAACCCTTTAAATGACCAAACTACCCCTACGGGGCCTAGTTTGTGTTTAAATACGTTTCGGGCATAATAAAAGACATATTACTGATGTCACAACATATATGAAGCATATTAACTTAGGAAACCTGTAAATAGCTCTCATGAATACCCGTTACGCTTATTACGCGTTCGGTTCGGTTTATGTAACTAGTTTACATAAACTAGCCTAAACGGGTCAAGCCTTATCGGTTTTATCTCAAAATCCAAAATGTGTATGAAATACCCATATTAAACAAGTCTCTGAACTTATCGGGTCTAAATCACATTCTATCCGGTCTTCGCTTAATCGTGCGTACAAACCGTGTCTTTGAAACTAACCGGTCTAAGCTTAAGCTTAACTAAAGACCCGTTAGGATTCTAATAGGTTATTATAAACCTTCGTTCCAGATTAGGAGAACCAGTAAAAGCTATGTGCGTTTGCTTATTGTGATTTATACATTGCTCAGGTAAATACTTTTAACTTATTTTCCCTATACGGGCTTGGGTTACGGTATATAGCATACCGCTTGATCGGGCATCAAATCTTCCATCGTTGGGTGGTTAATTGAATAATTTGATCGGCTCGTTTAAACAGTCTTGTTACTTAAAGCCTTTGGGGGGGTTAATGATCATGTCCCGGATATCCTTGGCATCATTTTACGAAATGGCCACGACTTAAGCGCGGGGTGTAGGCGTACACCCGTCAGTGCACAAAAGAATAATGTGGTGTGTCTATTGATCTTTAACCCAGACAAGATCCGGGCTACTGAACGCACAAGGAACATGTAATTCGTTCACAAGATTATATATTTAAATAATTCTCCCAAGTTAAATAAAATATTTATGCCACGTGCATCCAAACCAATTTTTAATCATTTTCCAAAATGAGTCAGTTGATTGTATTTACCAGTGTAAACTGACGTATTTTCCCAAAAAGATTAAATGCAGGTACTAAGCGTAATTGGCTGGGATTTCTCCTTAGCATCATTAGAAGTCTCGCAAGCTTAAGATGCCTGAAGTCTGTTGAACTATTGTTTCCATTTTGTTTCCGATCCGTCTGTGGATAAACTTCCGAATATTGTGACATTTGATATTACAATATTAAATTCGGTTGTATTATACCTTTTAAATTGCTTCCGTTGTGCATATTTATATATTGTGTTGTTTGACTATTATGTTGCCAACCACGTCACGATAATCCCCCACCGGGCCCACCGGTGACACGTGGAAATCGGGGTGTGACACACACGTATAACAATAAGTAAAATTACGTAGCTCGAGTTGCGGATTGATGTCGATTCGATTAACTTAGCTTGATTGTTAGTTGGTTAACTTTATCGCATTGTTACTTCCTATAGTTCACAGTCGTAGGTCGATTGAAATACGATTAATACTCATCGATTATTGCAATTAACAACACTTACTCCACATAATATAAATAAAATAAAGACATTTCTACAAGTTAAGTTGCGCGAAATCGGTCGTTGACTTTGACCTTGACTTTCACTTACGAAAACACGGGGTGTTACAGCCTCCTCTTGTTTAGGGAATTTCGTCCCGAAATTAAGCTGGAAGCTGCTACAACCGTCGTGAATCACGTGAGGACTCTCTCTATCTAGACTTCTCCTGGAACAACTGTGGGTACTTAGCCTTCATGTCGCTTTCGAGTTCCCAAGTGAACTCTGCGCCTCGTTTGCCTTCCCATCGGACTTTTACAATAGGAATGCGTGAGCGCCTGAGCTGCTTGGTTTGGCAGTCCATGATTTCGACTGGCTTTTCCACGAAGTGTAATGTTTCGTTCACTTGTAGATCGTCCAGAGAGACATGTAAATCGTGGTCGGCGATGCACTTTCGGAGGTTTGACACGTGGAAAGTCGGGTGGACGTTACTAAGTTCCTCCGGTAATTCGAGTCTGTAGGCGACTTTTCCGATCCTTTCCAGAATCTTAAAAGGTCCAACATATCGAGGCGCGAGTTTCCCTTTCTTGCCGAATCGGACTACACCCTTCCAAGGTGATACCTTTAGGAGTACGTAGTCACCAACGCCAAATTCACGGGGCTGGCGCTTTTTATCGGTGTAAACCTTCTGTCGATCCCGAGCTTTCACCAGGTTGTCTCGGATTTGGAAAATTTTGTCTGTCGTTTCTTGTAATAGCTCAGGACCGGTTAGTTGCGAATGACCGATCTCGTGCCATACAATAGGCGACCGACATCTTCTTCCGTATAATGCCTCAAAAGGTGCCATCTCGATGCTAGAATGATAGCTGTTATTATACGAGAATTCGACTAACGGCAGGTGTTTTTCCCAATTACCACCGAAGTCTAGAACACACGAACGGAGCATGTCTTCAAGAGTACGGATCGTTCTCTCAGTCTGACCGTCGGTTTGTGGGTGGAAAGCGGTACTTAGATTAAGCGTTGTACCGAGTGCCGTTTGAAACTTTTACCACAATCGTGAAGTAAACCGAGCATCATGATCAGAGATGATGTCACGAGGCGTCCCATGATTACAAATGATCTCGTCGGTGTAGATTCGGGCTAATCGTTCTACCTTGTAGTCTTCTCGTATGGGAAGAAAGTGAGCTCATTTAGTCAAACGGTCGACTATTACCCAAATGCTGTCATGGCCTGATGACGTGGGTGGTAGCTTGGTTACGAAATCCATAGCTATGCTCTCCCACTTCCACATGGGAACTGGTGGTTGTTCGAGCAAGCCAGAGGGTCTTTGATGTTCAGCCTTGATTCTAGCACAAGTTAGGCATTTTCCGACGTAGAGAGCGATATCCCTTTTCATGCCCGGCCACCAGTACTTATAACGAAGATCCTGGTACATTTTGTCAGCACCAGGGTGAACTGAGTAACGGGATTTATGGGCTTCGTCCATGATAATATGTCACAAATTGGTTCGTTTGGGAATCCAAATCCGGTCTAAGAAGTGGAATATCCCATTCGACTTACTCACAAGTTGGGCTCCATCGTGGTAGATTCTTTCTTTCTTCAAGGTGCGTTCGTTGAAACATGCGTGTTGAGCGTCGCGGATGAGAGTTTCGAGGTTGTGCTGGGCTTGAACATTACGAGTGCTAAGCAGGTAGCTTCGTCTGCTAAGTGCATCGGCAACAACATTTGCCTTGCCTGGGTGATAACGAATCTCACAGTCGTAATCGTTGAGAAGTTCTACCCATCAGCGTTGATGCATATTAAGTTCCTTCTGATTAAAGATATGCTGTAGGCTCCTATGATCGGTGAAGATCGTACACTTGGTACCGTACAGGTAGTGTCGCCAAATCTTTAAGGCAAAAGCAACCGCGCCTAGCTCGAGATCGTGGGTTGTATAGTTCTTCTCGTGGATTTTGAGCTGACGATATGTGTAAGCTATGACCTTGTCCCGTTGCATAAGGGCACAACCGAGGCCAAGTTTGGAAGCATCACAGTAGACAATGAAATCATTGTTTCCGTCGGGCAATGTGAGAACAGGAGCATTGCAAAGCATGTATTTGAGGGTTCGAAAGGCAGACTCTTGTTTGGTTCCCCAAACAAAAGCCTGGTCTTTATGTGTAAGAGAGGTAAGTGGTACAGCAATCTTCGAGAATCCTTTGATAAATCGTCGATAATAGCCTGCTAGTCCGAGAAAAGAACGGACCTCAGACGGATTCTTAGGTGTAACCCAGCTCTTGACAGCTTCAATCTTTGCAGGGTCGACGTGAATGCCTTGACTATTTACGATGTGACCCAGAAACTGAACCTCCCCCAACCAAAATTCACACTTGGAGAATTTGGCGTAGAGTTGGTTCCCCTGGAGTAACTCGAGAACCAAACGTAGATGTTGCGCGTGTTCGGCTTTCGATTTGGAATAGATCAAGACGTCGTCGATGAATACGATGACGAAGCGGTCGAGATATGGTTTACACACGCGATTCATCAGATCCATGAAAACCGCTGGTGCGTTTGTTAGGCCAAAAGGCATGACAACGAATTCGTAATGGCCGTAACGAGTTCAAAATGCGGTTTTGGGTATATCCTCCTCTTGAATGCGTAGCTGATGGTAACCTGAACGTAGATCGATCTTCGAGAAACACATAGCGCCTTGTAGTTGATCAAACAAATCGTCGATACGAGGCAGAGGGTAGCGGTTGTTGATAGTTAACTTATTCAATTCCCGGTAGTCGATGCACATCCGAAACGACCCATCCTTCTTTTTGATGAAAAGGACTGGCGCGCCCCAAGGAGAGGTGCTCGGGCGAATGAAGCCTTTTTCAAGTAATTCCTGGAGTTGGGTTGAGAGTTCGCGCATTTCTGACGGTGCGAGTCGGTAAGGAGCTTTGGCAATAGGATTTGCTCCAGGAATGAGGTCAATACGAAAGTCGATATCACAACTTGGAGGTAATCCAGGAAGATCCTCTGGAAAAACATTAGGAAATTCTCGAACCACTGGAACGTCTTTCACTTCCTTCTTCTTTTTCTTTTCCTTCTCTGCTACTACAACGTTAGCCAAGAAAGCCCTGTATTCCTTGCGGAGATACTTGCTGGCTTGGATACACGACATAAGCTTGAGCCCCTTTGAAGTAGTATCGCCATAAACACACAATAAGTCACCATTCGCGAGCGAAAAACGAATCATCTTGTCGAAGCATACAACTTCAGCATGGTTTTCTCGAAGAAAGTCCATGCCTACTATTACGTCAAAGCTTCCGAGTTGCATTGGAATAAGGTCGATTGGGAAGATGTGATTGTTGAGCTCAAGAGTACAATCACGGATAACAGAATTAACAGCGACGGTTCTTCCGGTAGCGACTTCTACATCGAACTTCAAGGAGAGTTGGGAACGTTTACGACTAAGGAGTTTCTCAAATTCGAGCGACACAAAGCAATTATCGGCTCCGGTATCAAATAAACATGAAGCATAAATACCATTCACAAGGAACGTACCATTGACCACGTTGTTGTCGGCCTAGGCTTGACGCACGTTGAGGTTGAAAGTTCTGGCGCGTGCGGCCTGTTGTTGCTGCTGCTGTTGTTGTTGCTGCTGTGGCTGCTGTTGCTGAGGCTCTTGTTTCACAACCCTGTTCGGGCACACGTTGGCGAAATGGTTCGGGTCGCCACACGCGAAGTAGGCTCTGGCTTTGATTGCGGGTGCCGGAGGAGCTTGTTGACCCTGTGGGGCAGTGAGTAGAGCTTGGTTGGCAGGAGCTTGACGAATACGGCAGTTGGCAGTAAAGTGGCCGTATACATTGCAGTGAGCACAAAAGCGGCATTGAATAGCAGTCGGGTGGTGGTAGGTGCAAGTAGGGCAGAGCGGGTGTGGCCTAGTGTATGCACGCTTTGCAGGCGGTGCATTGGCCACAGGCGCCGCTACTTGACGCTGTTGGGCAGGTACGGTTTGAATCGGTGCAGCAGTAATCGCACAGTTCTTGTTGGTGGAGCTGTTCTTTCTCTTGTTCTTTCTCTTGTTGCTTGACGAGGTGGGTTCAGCAGTGGGTGCGGTAACGGTAGCTTGATGCAGATGCTTCGAAGCCTTATCCCATACACCAGCCTTAACCCGCTTGTCGTTGATTTCAGCGGCCAGTAGATAAGTTTCCTCGATCGTTGTAGTCTTAGTCGCTTGCACGAAATCAGCAACGCAGTCGGGCAAAGCTCGGATATACTTCTTGAGGGTCATGTCGGGAGTCTTGACTTGATCGGGACAGATAATGTTGAGCTGCTTGAAACGAGCAGTGAGACCAGCATTGTCACCATCCTTTTGCTGTATGTGCCAAAATTCATCTTCTAGCTTTTGACGTTCGTGAGGAGGGCAGAATTCCTCTAGCATAACTTCCTTGAGCTCGTCCCACGACAGACCGTAGGCTGCATCATTCCCTCGCTTGTTCCTCTCGGCCGTCCACCAGTCTAGAGCTCGGGACTGGAAAACGCCTGTAGCGTTCAGAGTTCGAAGGTCATCAGGGCAACCACTTTGTCGCAGAGTAACCTCAATGGAATCAAACCAGTGAAATAGTGCAGTAGGACCTCCTTCGCCAGTGAATTCTTTTGGCCCACACGACTTGAATTGCTTGAAACTGAAGGGCCTTGCGGCAGTCTTAGGAGCTTCGGTTCTCGATTCCTCGGATGATTTGCTGGCATTCTCATAAACATCACTCACGGCCTTTGCTACACTTTTCGCGATGATGGAAGCAAGGCGTTTGTCCCTCTTTTCTTGACGAGAGAGTGCATGACGGGATCCAGACGACATGGTCTGCAACAGACATCGTCACAGGACTCATCACATTGTATTCGAATTCTCACCTCACACGTCTATTACTTACTAAAGCTCAGGAACACGCGTACTTACGGAAATACTTATCACGAAATCACATAATCACATAGCACATAGAACACATAATCATTTAGTACCTAAGCACGTAAGCACAGAAGCAAAGAAACACATACGTATTTAACCAATAGAGGCAATCAGAAAACAGAGCCCTATCATTCCAAGTCTGTGATCGTTCGAAAAGAGTGTAATGTAAGCTAGGGAGAGAAACTAGAGAGAAAGGCAAAAGGTGATTCACGTTTCTTGTACGTTTTCAGATCTATCAAAGAATCACAGTTATAATTACGTCTCGTGTGTTCGGTCTCGTTCGTGTACGGATTCCGCACGTCACACGTTCGGTTCGCAATCGTCTCGGAGTCAAAACCGGGACATAACAAGAATCACGGTAAATTGTACGTCTAGTGTGTTTGGTCACGCACGTTCACGGATTTCGCACGCTGAACGTGTCGTCACGCAATCGTTTGGAGTCAAAATAAGCACATAAATGAGAAATGACACATAAAACACATATAAAATCGGCAAACTATCTTTGAAATGCTTAGAAATCGAGAGGTAGATCGTCCGCGGCTAGTGGACTTCAACTACCCAAGGTGGTTCAACTATTCACAAGGACTTGTTGTTCACGTTTGACCCCCGGAATTATGCCCTTGCCTCGATTCTTGGGCGTTTGGCGTATGTTCCGTTAGTCATGTCGTGACCTCAGATCGTTGTAGTCCGTCGATACCTTGGTGGGAGTTTTGTAAAAGATGCGAAACAAATCGTCAAGGTTAGGGTTTCACCCCTGGCTTAACAACTTCGTTCCTGTTTTGGTAAAACTGAGGAGATTATTCATCAAAATATGGATTTCACTCCTAATTTGGCATAATTCTCCTTGCTTGTAGCTAAAATGCGAGCTGAGTAAGCAACTTTAGTCGAGAGTTTGCAGTTTTCACACCTATTCCCGGCCTTATTGTCCACTCATAGTTGAAAATTCGAGTGCAGTGAGAGTGTAGAACAAGCGAGAATAGCGAGAAGTAAGCTCGTACATAACCCCTACTGGTTATGCACAAGTCGGTCTGCTGGTTCTTAACTATAGTCTAGGTATCTAAGACTTCGACCTGGACTAGGTCGAGTCTTGCCTAATTCCCTATAGTTATGGCTCTGATACCAATCTGTCACACCCCAACCGATGGCGGAGTCATCGGGGCATGGCACTGAGCGAAACAGATTGTCCAGAAGTTTCCATAACAACTATCATTACCATTCAATTTAAATTAACACGTCCCATACCATGTCTCAAACAGTATTCAAATTATTACAGATAAACATCAAGACAAATATTCTGTTCCGACAACTCAGATTCAAACACAAATAGTTTATTTATTGGTTTCTAGGACCCCATTTCCTAGCTTCGATTTCATCACAGCGCAGAGAGCATCCTAGACCTTTCCTAGCCTCAAGTTCACAGCATGCTAAGCATGTAAACTTCCTAAGCACCTGTCACATACGTTAAAATAAAGTCAATACATAAAATGTAAAGGTGAGCATACAAGTTTGATAATAGCATATAGAGTTCGAATTCGTTTACGCATAACCAGCACGTACACATAGTGAAATGAAGCACGTTAGTTACCGACATAGATCCATCGATACCAATGACTGCGGGTTGACTGCCTGAGGCAGTTCGCAATACATGATTACCACCGTAATCCATGCAAGTAAAAGATCCTTAACAACCCCCGTGAGAACGGGTGCTGAGTCCAAACTATAGTACTATCGTTGCTAAGGCAGGTAGACAGCATTCCATGTGTAAACATAACAAACAAGCATTCATGAGCCACGTATAACATGCATTAACGGTTAGCGTTCAAATAGTTTAAGTAGTGTGATAATTGTAGTTTGAATACTCGTAACGTATGTAACACCCAAAAGTGCTTAAAGCAAAAAAGGATCGAGTATACTCACAGTGATTTATGGATTGAAGGGAGCGCTTAGCGAATACGGTTAGCCTGAATAGATTCGGTAGCATAACGATAAGTGAAACGTAAAACAGGAAACAAGTATTGAGGGGTCGGACAGCTGGTCGATCGGACGGCAGTTCGATCGGACGGCTGACCGTTCGGCTGACAGTCCGTACGGTCTGCTGTTCGATCGGTCGGTAGGCCGATCGGATGGCTGTACGAGTGGATTGTTCCTTCCTTTGAGAAGGACGTGTTTGTGTATGATGGCTTGTCCTTTGAAGTTTTCATTGTAGCATTTTGGAAACATTGAAGTACCTTTGCCTTTTAGGTCGGTTGATCGGACGTCGGTTGATCGAACGTCGGTTTGATCGGCCGGCAGCCCGATCGGTTAGGCATTCAATTAGAATTTCAAGGTTTAGCCTTTGGATCGGACAGGTGTTCGATCGGACAGGTGTTCGATCGGTTGGCAAGTCAACAAGTCAAAGACTTTAATGAATGTAAAGTGTGATACAATGGATCGAATGGTTGATCGATCGAATAGCACAACTGCTGTTCGATCGGACAACAGGGTGTCACCTGATCGGACGGCTGTTCGATCGGGTGGCACTTCTAGTGCATTAAACATGTTGAAAATTGATTAAGTGTTGAAGCTAGTATCTCATGATCCGAAGAGTAATCCGATCGGACAATAGTTCGATCGAACAACAGTTCGTTCAATACTATTCTTCAAAACACGTTGTTTGTGTGGGACCATGTGCTAGCCGATCGGCTGGCCAGTCGATCGGCTGGTTTATCCAATCGGCTGGCTGTCCGTTCGGACAGCAGTCCGATCGGTCAGCATCCTGACCTGATCAGCCTTGCGTCTAACACTTTGGTTGTTTTGTCGTTTTATCGAGGTATTTTGACAGCGAGCAAAACCATAGATGCCTCGTTCTTACTTGGTCTCCCGGGTTGGACAGGAATCACCCAAATCCGGTCGGTGGTCTGTTCGGAACGAAGTTTAGCATTTTACCCGGATTCGGTTATCCTCGGGGATAGAACCCAGATCTTGAGCCGTATAACCACTGGAGTGATTTGTAAACCGGCCCAGGTTCCGTTTCTACTGGTTCGAGTGAAAGGAGTTGAAGAAAGTTGGGAAAATCCATCCTTCAGTCCTTTTCACCAAGTATATGTTCAGATCTATAAAAGATCCTTGTTTGTTTATGTGGAAATCGGCTAGATCCAAGTCATTCTTGGTGGGTTGAGGCCAAAACATGAAGTTCTTCAAGAACTCATGATGACATCATCCTAGAACACTTGATTCTTGATGATTTCACGGTTAAAAGTTTAGATTTGAAAGATAGAAAGGTGTAGGAGTGTGTATAGATCAAGAAAGTACAAGATTTAGGACGAAAACTTACCGGAATCGAGAGAAATCTGAGAAAAAGCGAGTTGAGCGTGCTGGTCGAACAGAGGTTTCCAAAAGTGGAAAGAATGACAATGACAGGGGGTATTTATAGGATGACAAAAGGGGAAAGGGCTGGCCGATCGGCTGGCAGCTCGATCGGACAGCCTGTCCGATCGGCTGGGAAGCCTGATCGATCGGTTGCACCTTTCGAGTGTTTCGCGCGACGATTTCAGATATTTCGATTTCGATTGCGAGCGGTTTGATACGATAGGGTTTCCTAGTCAAATTACTTTCAGTCCCAACTACTTCGTATCTCGCGTAATCTATTCTCCACCATCTATCATAGTTCGATTGTGACTTGAGTTCGAGTTCGATAGCATTCGGGTTAGATTTCGAGTTCGATTGAGTTCGCTTGGTTACCACAACATAACATAAATAAACATGCACAGGTAATACGTAAGGCACACACACACACGTATAACAATAAGTAAAATTACGTAGCTCGAGTTGCGGATTGATGTCGATTCGATTAACTTAGCTTGATTGTTAGTTGGTTAACTTTATCACATTGTTACTTCCTATAGTTCACAGTCGTAGGTCGATTGAAATACGATTAATACTCATCGATTATTGCAATTAACAACACTTACTCCACATAATATAAATAAAATAAAGACATTTCTATAAGTCAAGTTGCGCGAAATCGGTCGTTGACTTTGACCTTGACTTTGACTTTCACTTACGAAAACACGGGGTGTTACAATAACGATAAGTGGCGCGTAAAACGATGCAAAGTATCAGTGGCTCGAACAGCAGTTCGGTCGGATGGTAATCCGATCGGACGGCTTGTTTGTGCGGATGTCAATCCGTTCGGGTGGTCATCCGGTCGGATGACTATTCGAGTGGGTTGTTTCTTCCTATGAGAAGGATGTGTTTGTGTATGATGGCTTGACCTTTGAAGTTTTCGTTGTAGCATTTTGAAAACATTGAAGTATCTCTATCCTTCAAGTCGGTCGATCAGATGGTCAGTCGTGCGGATGACAATCCGTTCGGATTGTCATCCGGTCGGACGGTAGTCCGGTCAGACGGCGACCTTCGTGATAAGGTTACTTATGGGAACAAATTCACAGCAGAAGTGTCACTCGGTCGGATGTCCATTCAACCGGGTGGCAACCCTGTTAATGAACATGTTGAAAATTGTTTAAGTCATTAAAGTCCTAGTATCCCATGATCCGAAGAGTAATCCGATCGGATGGTAGTCCGATCGGATGACAATTCGTTCAATAAACTTAGATAAAGTTGATTAAGTGTGGGACCCAAGGTGTGATCCGTTCGGATGGTAATCCGTTCGGGTGGCTTATCCGCTCGGACAGTAGTCCGGTCGGATAGCACTCCGTCCTGGTTGCTCCATCCGTCCTACACTTGGTCGTTTTGTTTGCTTGTAGTTTTATCGAGACGTTTTGACATTGTTTTAACCAACAGAACCCCATCTTATCCCAAGTGACCTGATCGACCAGGAATCACCCTAGTTCGGCCAGTTAACCGGTTCAAGACGGTTGTTCTTGTTTAACCCAAAATTGGTGGTCTCGTGAGGAGAATCCAGATCTTGGACTAGCACAACCCTAAGAATGAGTTGGAGACTAAAACAAGGTCCGATTCTACCGGTTTTGAATGCATTGAGTATAAAAGAGTTGAAAGAAAGTTAAACTCCATCTTTCAATCCTTTTTCACCCTGAAGGTGTTTAGATCTATGAAAGATCTTTGTGTACTCGTGTGGAAATCGGTTAGATCTAAGTTGTTCTTGGTGGATTGAAGTCAAAACATGAAGTTCTTCAAGAACTCATGATGACGTCATCCTAGAACACCTCAAATTTAGTGATTTCACGGTTAAAATTTAAGATTCAAAAGGTAGAAAGGTGCAGGAGTGCGTGTAGATCAAGAAAGTACAAGATTTAGGGAGAGATCTTACCGGAATCGAGAGAAATCGAAGAAAAGGTGAGGAGTGCGTGCTGGTCGGACGAGAGTTTCCAAAAGTAGAAGGTTTGAGAGTGACATGGGTATTTATAGGATTCCAAAAGGGGAAAGTGTGGGTTGGTCGGATGGCATCCCGCCCGGATGACTATCCGGTCGGATGTCATCTCGGTCGGATGACGACCTGGCACCATGACCAAGTGGCAGCCCGGTCGGATGGCTATCCCTGCTTTCGCCAGTCAAATTGTTGGGTCTGCAAAATCTGCAGCAAATAGATTGAAAATAGGTAACCATCACGACAACATAAAAATGAACATGTAAGATTTTGAAACATAAAGTAGAAAACTCGTCAATTTTAAATTCAAATCTGAAATTGAGTATAAAGATATAATTAAAGGCAACCACTATTCACACACCGCTATAATCTTATTTTCACATGCCTAGATGTATACGGGTCGTATAACATTATGCGGCCCGTATAGAATGCTATTGCACATAAATAAATGCAGTGGAATATTTTTTTTGTTTTACATATATACGGGTCGTATAACATTATACGAGTCGCATACAATTTTATACGAGCAATATAATGTTATACGACCAAATGTGTTTATTTTTGTGAGGTTTGATCATATTTTTGGGTTTTTAAGATCTGTATACGGGCCGTATAATGTTATACGACCCATATATAAGTATTTCTTTTTGTGTAAAACCGAACAACCGTTTAATAAGTTTTAGTAATTCTTTAGATAACGTTTGTCGTATTATTTAGATATATCGGATATATTATGAGTTCGTAAAACGTCTATGTTACAACAGTATTTGCCTTATATATATATATATATATATCGGATAAGCAAAACATGTGCATATGATAAACAATACCTTAACAATTATTAAACAAACAAGATAATAAACAATACGATAACAATTATTAAACAAACAAGATAAAATGTAAACATAAGATTATATTTACAATGTTTTACATCTAAAACAACAAAAGATAAATATTTACAATGTTTCAAATGTAAAACAACAAAACCAAAATACAATAAGCAGCTATGCGATGGTGGTGGTGGTGGTGCAACGCCAGCTCTTGGAGGTAGAGGCGTGCCAGAATGCATAGCAATAATCGCCTCCACGATCCAATGTATGTCCACCCAGATAGAAGTTACATCCGACTCGACCTGAGTCAGTCTCTCCTCCACCCCCGCTGGAGGCACCACACGTGGTCTCACGCTCCGTCTCTCGTACGGGCGATCACCCCGTACACCCTGCTGCGATCTATCGATCGCATCATCAACTCCCCTCGACCCCGCCTCCCTCTCCCCCGTCACCCTCACCCTTACCATCACCCTCACCTCCCTCGCCCCCTGACCCGCCTCCATCTTGTCACACCCCGATTTCCACGTGTCACCGGTGGGCCCGGTGGGGAGTGTCGTGACGTTGTTGGCAACATAATAGTCAAACAACACAATATATAATATGCACAGCGGAAGCAATTTAAAAGATATAATACAACCGAATTAAATATTGTAATATCAAATGTCACAATATTCGGAAGTTTATCCACAGACGGATCGGAAACAAAATGGAAACAATAGTTCGACAGACTTTAGGCATCTTAAGCTTGCGAGACTTCTAGTGATGCTAAGGAGAAATCCCAGCCAATTACGCTTAGTATCTGCATTTAATCTTTTTGGGAAAATACGTCAGTTTACACTGGTAAATACAATCAACTGACTCATTTTAGAAAATGAATGAAAATTGATTTGGATGCACGTGGCATAAACATTTTATTTAACTTGGGAGAATTATTTAAATATATAATCTTGTGAACGAATTACATGTTCCTTGTGCGTTCAGTAGCCCGGATCTTGTCCGGGTTAAAGATTAATAGACACACCACATTATTCTTTTGTGCACCGACGGGTGTACGCCTACACCCCGCGCTTAAGTCGTGGCCATTTCGTAAAATGATGCCAAGGATATCCGGGACATGGTCATTAACCCCCCAAAGGCTTTAAGTAACAAGACTGTTTAAACGAGCCGATCAAATTATTCAATTAACCACCCAACGATGGAAGATTTGATGCCCGATCAAGCGGTATTCTATATACCGTAACCCAAGCCCGTATAGGGAAAATAAGTTAAAAGTATTTACCTGAGCAATGTAATAATCACAATAAGCAATTTGCAAGTAGCTTTTACTGGTTCTCCTAATCTGAAACGAAGGTTTATAATAACCTATTAGAATTCTAACGGGTCTTTAGTTAAGCTTAAGCTTAGACCGGTTAGTTTCAAAGATACGGTTCGTACGCACGATTAAGCGAAGACCGGATAGAATGTGATTTAGACCCGACAAGTTCAGAGACTTGCTTAATATGGGTATTTCATACACATTCTGGATTTTGAGATAAAACCGATAAGGTTTGACCCGTTTAGGCTAGTTTATGTAAACTAGTTACATAAACCGAACCGAACGCGTAATAAGCGTAACGGGTATACTTATGAGCCATTTAGAGGTTTCCTAAGTTAATATGCTTCATATATGTTGTGACATCAGTAAGATGTCTTTTATTATGCCCGAAACGAATTTAAACACAAACTATGCCCCGTAGGGGTAGTTTGGTCATTTAAAAGGTTATAAAAGAGTTTAAGTATTTACCTGAGTTACAGGTCTGATGTAATCAGCAAAAATACTTATTTTACCATGTTATAACAGTAGAGTAAAGTATATATGTGAAATTTATCAATTATAACCAAACTATGCCCCGTAGGGGTATTTTGGTAATTTCACATAAGCCGAAATGCTCAAAACTGAAGTCTGAGTTTAACAACCTTTGCTTACTGTTAAAATATTATAATTTGCCTCAAATATCAGTAGGTATCACCCTTGTATGTTTAAAAATAGTCTTAGTACATACTATGTGCTAAAAACGCTTAATAAGGCGATTAGAAGCCATTTCCGGGTTTGATACTTAAAGCTGATATTTTTATTATTCCAGAAGGCTTAAAATAATTTATTTATCATATGTGATCAGTAGCAAAAGTTTTGGAGTCAATTAGATATGTAAAACTCATTTTTTTGGCCCGTAAGGGCAAAACCGACAATTACCGGATTAAGCCTACGACTATGAGTTATGCTCAGCCTAAAATTAATTAAAAATCTTCAAAAATCCCAAAATATTATATTACATCAGTGGGTAATAATTTTGGTATCAAAAAGTAGGCTTAACTAGGCTATACGCTAATTACGCCGTTTAATTAACATAAGGCTTTCATTTTACGCTAACGAGCATAACTCTTTATCTACACCTCAAACTGATGTCAAACTTTGCATACAAGTTTATATATCAGTAATTAAAGTTTCTACTCTTTTACATTTCCAAAAATCACATTTTAAGGTAATAAGGGCATAATGGTCAACATATGAGCAATTAACGGAATCATGCATATTAATTGGATAACTAATGATCCGAGGTGTATAATCACAGAGGGTTATACTAGCATGTAACCTGGTCCAAATAAAGCTCTAAGGCATTTCTAAAACATACCCTAACGGGTCAGAACTGAAAGTCAAAGCGAAAGTCAAACTATGCGACTTTCGGTCCCGAACCGGGTTTCTACTGAAAATTATCGGGTTGAACATGTTTAGACATGTTCTTACATTCATTACCCAGTTATATCAATGATCAAACAGGTTATAAGTGTTCTACATTGCTAATCATGCATAAATTGTAATTTAAACATTCTGTTGACTTTTTATTATCAAGTTTGACCCGACATTTGACATAGTTCTAGTGGGAATCAGGGGGGGACCCTTTTAAGGGTTTATTACCCACATAATTACCAACTTATAACTACTTTCACTTCGACTAATCACTGGACTAACAATGATTAATCGTTAAGTCAACCGTTAATTACGACGGTTTGACTTTTAAGCTAAAACTAAGCTAAAACTTAATTTAGAAAGGTCAATTATACTTACAAGAGTCCTATGAACGACCAGAGATCACTTGAGAGAAGTCTTGAGCTCCAGAAGTGATTAGGAATGCAAGAGAATGTGTGAAGAACAATGTTGCAACTTCATGGCTTTATATAGTGATCAAATCACCATAACTTGTTGACACACAAGTCTACCATTGACCACAAATCACCAACAAGTGTCCCTACGTGTCTAGGACTGTTTAGGGGTCGCCCACAATGTGCAAATATCTGTTAAGGGTCGATTGAGCGCATTTACAGGCTACTGTCTTCACTTTCTGCATCTGGGCGATTGACGCGGCCCGCGTAAAAGACCTTAAGGTCTTACGCGGCCCGCCTGGACCCTGCTATCAGCTTTCACATTTTCCATTTTCCGCATAATTGTCTCTTGGCCTTTCGAAAGGGCAACTAAGCTTATATTTGCAATTTGAGCCCTCTTTATTTATCTACAAGGGCCTTAAGACTTGTACCCACTTTGCCAAGTCCCTGGACATTTCTGGTTAACCCGAAAAGTCATAACTTTCAACGTTAACGCTTTAACCCCTCGCACACGAATTTGATCATAACTTTCTCATACGATAACGAAACTTTATGAAATTTATATCGCGCATTCTAGTGAGCATAATTAACAGTTACAAAGCTTCGGGTTTGTCAAAAGGTCACTCAGAGGTATAACTTAAACATGTTGACACATTTAACCCCTGTAGTTTGTAATCTCTCACTTTTAGCTTCGCATGATCCATGATTTATTCGTTTGATGCTATAAACATCATGTAGGGTTAATGTACAATATATTTATTCACTGTTGACATTCAGAACTCGTATTTTCATATACTTTTCAAGTTTGTCAACTTTAGTCCCTTCAGAACATTCTTTCACACGTTCAAACATATGACACGTGTCAACACATTATAGGACGTGAATTTTCGAGGTGTTACATCCTCACCCCCTTAAAATAAATATCGACCCGAGATTTACTGAAATAAATAAGGGTACTTTTCTTTCATCGTGGATTCAACTTCCCACGTGTATTCGGGACCTCTACGGGCATCCCATTTGACCTTTACAATAGGCACATGCTTCCTTCGAAGCTTTTTAACCTGTCGATCGTCGATCGACACAGGTTTTTCAACAAACTTTAAGCCCTCATCTATATGCACATCTGTATGCGGTATTACCAGTGATTCGTCAGTGAAACACTTTTTCAGATTGCAGATGTGGAACACATTATGAATTCCACTGAGCTCTTCAGGTAAGTTTAACTTATAGGCAACTGACCCGACACGTTCGATAACCTCGAAGGGTCCTATGTATCTCGGGCTTAGCTTGCCTTTCTTACCAAATCGCATCACTCCCTTCCAGGGTGATACTTTAAGCAAAACCTTGTCACCTACTTCGAAGTGAAAAGATTTACGCTTTGCATCTGCGTAGCTCTTCTGCCTATCTCTGGAAGCTTTGAGACGGTCACGAATCTGGACAATCTTGTCCGTCATTTCAAAGACTATCTCTGGTCCTGATAATTGGACATCTCCAACTTCCGCCCAACAAACGGGCGTTCTACATTTTCTACCGTATAATGCCTCAAAAGGCGCAGCCTTAATGCTGGTATGGTAGCTATTGTTGTAGGAGAATTCGATTAACGGTAGGTTCTTATCCCAACTACCACCCAAATCGATCGCACATACGCGTAGCATGTCTTCCAAAGTTTGAATAGTACGCTCACTCTGACCGTCTGTCTGAGGATGGTAAGCCGTACTGAAATTCAAACGCGTGCCCAAAGATTGTTGGAAACTCTTCCAAAAGTGTGACGTGTATCTAGTATCTCTGTCAGAGATAATAGACACAGGTATGCCATGTAAGGCTACAATCTTATCCACGTATAACTGGGCTAACATGTCGGAGCTATAAGTCTCCTTGATGGGTAAGAAATGTGCTGACTTAGTCAGTCTATCAACCATAACCCATATTGTATCATTTCCTTTTCTTGTCTTAGGTAACTTGGTGATAAAATCCATGGTTACCATTTCCCACTTCCACGTAGGAAGTTCAGGCTGTTGTAGCGAGCCTGACGGCTTCTGATGTTCTGCTTTGACTTGTGCACAAGTCAAGCACTTAGCTACATAGGCAGCTACAGAATTTTTCAAGCCTATCCAACAATAATTTGCCCTTAGATCCTGGTACATCTTATCAGCTCCAGGATGAACGGAGTATTTGGAACTATGGGCTTCCTGGAGGATGACATCACGAAGTCCTCCATAAATTGGAACCCATATTCGTCCATTTAATCTTAGAATTCCGTCCTTGCTAAGAGTTAACTGCTCCTCAGTTACCCCTAGCTTTTCGTTAGGATAGTTAGCTTCCAACACAGCTTCCTTCTGTGCAGCTAACAACCTTTCAGTCAGACTGTTCTTTATCTCCATGCGCTTGGCATTGATTCGGATGGGTTTCACCCTTTCCTTTCGACTCAAGGCATCAGCGACTACATTCGCTTTGCCGGGATGATATCGGATTTCACAATCATAATCATTTAAAGTCTCCATCCAACGGCGTTGCCTCATGTTTAAATCCTTCTGATTAAACAGGTGTTGAAGGCTCTTGTGATCAGAATAGATCACACACTTGATACCATACAAATAATGCCTCCACAGTTTTAGTGTGAATACAACGACACCCAACTCCAAGTCGTGGGTGGTGTAATTCTTTTCATGCACCTTTAACTGTCTTGAAGCATAGGCAATAACCTTGCCTTTCTGCATAAGCACACACCCCATGCCAGTGTGCGATGCATCGCAGTAAACCACGAATTCTTCTATTCCATCTGGCAATGTCAGTACTGGGGCGTTGCTCAACTTTTGCTTCAGAATATCAAAGGACTCTTGCTGCTTAGGGCCCCAAACGAACTTTACCTTCTTCTTAGTCAAGGACGTTAAGGGTGCAGCAATCCTTGAAAAATTTTCAATGAAACGCCTATAATATCCTGCCAATCCCAGGAAGCTACGAATCTCTGTAGGCGTCTTTGGCTCTTGCCAGTTCATAACTGCTTTAACCTTAGCGGGATCCACTTGGATACCACGCTCACTAACCACATGTCCAAGGAACTGGACCTCTCGAAGCTAAAATTCACACTTTGAAAATTTGGCGTAGAGTTTCTCCTGATGCAGAAGTTTGAGAATACAGCGAAGGTGTTTCTCATGGTCAGCTTGGTTCTTCGAATAGATAAGAATGTCATCGATGAAAACGATGACGAATTTATCTAAGTAAGGCTTGCAAACGCGATTCATGAGATCCATGAACGCGGCAGGTGCATTAGTGAGCCCAAAAGGCATCACTAGGAACTCGTAATGACCATAACGAGTCCTAAATGCAGTTTTATGTACGTCTTCATCTCTAACCTTCAGTTGATGGTAGCCTGACCTCAAGCCAATCTTCGAGAAATAACTTGACCCTTGTAACTGATCGAACAAATCGTCGATCCTGGGCAAAGGATATCTATTCTTGATCGTGACTTTATTAAGCTCGCGATAATCGATGCACAGACGCATCGATCCATCCTTCTTCTTGACAAACAGGACTGGTGCTCCCCATGGAGACGAACTAGGTTTAATGAAACCTTTAGCTAGCAATTCATCCAGTTGTGTTCTTAATTCCTTCATTTCCGTTGGTGCCAACCTATAGGGTGCTCTAGCAACTGGTGCTGCTCCGGGGATGATATCAATCCTGAATTCCACCTGCCTATCTAGTGGCAAACCAGGTAGTTCTTCCGGAAAAACTTCTGGGTATTCAGAAATGACAGGGATGTCTTCTATCTTCGGTTTAGGCTCATCAATAATCACTTGTGCCATGTAGATGACACAACCCTTCTTTAAACATTTTGAAGCCTTGAGCATAGTCGCTTGCTCAGGCAGCCCATACTGGGTATCTCCCCGAATGGTAAGTGATTCACCAGACGGAGTCTTTATTACCACTTGTTTCTTGTTACAGACAATTTGGGCCTGGTTATGAGATAACCAGTCCATACCCAGAACTATGTCAAAACCGGCCAACTTAAAGGGACGTAGAGACAGAGGAAAAGAGTGGTTCTTAATGGATATCACACATCCATCTAACACAGTTGAGACGGCTTCTAAGGTGCCATCTGCTAACTCTACCTCATAATTTATACTCAAGGTTTTGATAGGTAAATTCAGCAATTTGCAAAATTTATGAACTACAAACGACTTATCAGCGCCTGAATCAAATAGTACTCTTGCATAGACATCATTTACAAGGAAAGTACCTGTAATAACGTTGTCGTCTAGAACCGCTTCCTTTGCGTCCATTCTGAAGACTCTAGCATTTGTCTTCTTAGCCTCTTCAGGCTTCTTGGCGTATTTAGGGCAGTTGGTCTTAATGTGCCCCTTTTCATTGCAACGGTAGCACGTTGCGTCTTTCAACTTCTTGCAATCCAAGGTTTTGTGATCCGTGGACTTGCATATACCACAAGCATAGGTTTTTTACTGAGTCTGAGAGTTCGACTCGAGTCTGCACTTTCCAAAGTGTTGTTTCTTGCAAATCTTGCACTTGGGCTTCTCACCAGAATGATGCCCATCTTTCCTTGACTCAGATCCTTTCTTGTTGTCACCGTTCCCACGGTGCTTCTTGTTCGACCTCCGTGAACTATCATCTTCACGTTTTCTCTTCTCAGCCTCCTTATTCCTCAGCGATCTCTGCCTGACCGCATCCAAAGTGAGGGACAAGGATATGTCAGCTACAGATCTAAAAGTAGCTGGCCGAGAAGCCTTCACGCTTGCCTTGATTTCCGGGGCTAAACCACCGATAAAACGAGCTATTCTTTTTGGTTCCGGGGTTACCAGATATGGAACCAACCGGGACATCGTGTTGAAGCTCGTGAGGTAAGCTTGACAGTCAAGGTTTGTCATCACCAACGATAGAAAATCAGACTCTATCTTCTCAACCTCATGCTGAGGGCAGTAATTTTCCCTGATAAGGGCAACAAATTGTTCCCAAGACATGTTGTACAATGGGATTTTCCCGGTGGCTTGAATCAGAGATCTCCACCAGGCCAAGGCTTCACCCTTAAATGATTGCGAAACAAACTTGACCACATCCTTCTCAGCGCATCCGCTGATATCCACAACCGTGTCCATCTCATCTAACCACGTCATGCAGTCAATCGCTCCCTTTTCCCCAGTAAAATCCCTAGGCTTGCATGAAACAAAGTATTTATAGGAGCATCCCTTATTACTGGGTCCTTGGTTTAATACAACCTGTTGAGATGGAACACTTTGATGATTGGTGGACTGACGATCGTCATCCCCCTTCTTGGGTTCATCCTTCTTAGGAGGTGGCTTGCTGTGTGCCTCAGAGTGTGTTTTAGGCTTTGAGTGCGGCATAGATAGGGTCCTACTTCGATTCCCACTATACACTTCGTACTGCCGCTCCAAGGCCTGTGTAACTGCGCCGTCTATTATCGCTTTCAATTCAGCACCCGTTAAATTAATCCGGGCGTTATCAATGTTCTCCACTGGATGGCTATTAATTTCGTCTGAGTTAGCCATTTTAATTGAACTGGCCCCTTAGGGTAATTCATTAACCATGGTAAACAGAGACCATATTTGGTTAATTTATTAATCATATTTATTTAGGATTTCTATCATAATTTATCCTAATTATAAAACAATAACAGTTTTATTTGTGGCACAAAAGGCCTAGTCACGTGGACATTTTAATTTATAAGCTATGATTTCAGAGAATCAAAACATGAAGGTATACTGGCACAATAGGCCTAGCCACAAGGACATTTATAAATTATAAGCTATGATTTCAGAGAATCAAAGCATGAAGGTTCGAACCTAGTTCATTACCTTTATCTGACAGGGAGTCATTGCTACCACCGTCTTTTGGCTCATATGGAAATGAGCAGGGTCCGTAGGCACTATATTACCACGTATGGTAAAAATATGATCATCTTAATTGATGATCTAAACCCATGATTCAGAGATCATAAAATTGGGTTAGGAATCTTTTGAAGAATCCAGTAATAAGAATGATGTGTGTGATTTTAATGAATCACGTCTGCCAGGAGTGTTAACATATTTTCATATGTTAACAGGGATACGAATCTTTTAAATAGGTCATATCATCATGGCCAGGTCTTCATAATGACACTCAGGCTAGGTTTCACACTTAAGATTCTTATTCAATATTTAAATAGGCAGATATTTATTAAAAAGGAATGATTTTGATTTATTTATTTCATATAATATATTTATGCAGATACTAGTAAAAATGAAATTTATAAACTTACATTCCATTAATTTATTAAAATATTACACGCTGCCCTAAACGGGTCTTTTCAAATAAACAAACTTACCCACGCAGGGGTTTAAACAAGGATTTACCCTCGCAGGGGCTTAACAACAAACATTATAATAGTCCACGCAGGGACTTACACAAATAACATAATAGTCCACGCAGGGACTTAAACAATAACATACCCTCGTAGGGGTTAACAGAAAGACAGACCCACGCAGGGGTCAAAACAAACAAGCATACCCACGCAGGGGTTTAACAACAATCGGAAGGATTTAGTGGTCCTTCTTGCTCTTCCCTTTAATTAGGCTCGTTAACCCTTGGAAGAAAGTTTGTCGCTCCCTTCGTTCCCTGTGAAACTCTCGCTCTACATGGTCCAACCTTTGCAGAATTTCTTCACGCTCTGGTGGGGAGAACCTTGGTGGTTGCGATTGTTGCCTGAAAATAGGTCTTGGAGGTATTTGGTACCCATGTGTTGGGTACCCTACTCCCCATGGATCTCCATAGGGTCCTTGGGTGTTGTAGTTAGCCGCTACCATGTATGGGTCGACTTCGGCGTAGTTGTAGTTGGTGTGCACTGGCTGTTCAAACGGGTTATACGCCATGGAACCCGTGTATGCCGGAATTGGGTTATCAAAACCCATCGGCGGTGGTTGCGGTGCAACTGGTTGTGAAGGTCCACCCATTTGTGGATCTTCTTGATGTGGCGGGTAATGGCTGCCACTTGATTGCCGAGGAGAGCTGAAATGGAAATCTCCTCCCCGTGTAGACATACGCGGTCCAGATCGCCTACGCCTCGGCGGTTGCGGAGGTGCCGGCTGAACTGGTGGCGGTGGAGGTGGTGGCGTGACTGCCACAAACCGTGAATCCACAGAGGGATCCTGCTGCTGCTGCTGAGGCGGTGAATGGCGAGGAGGTGTATAGTACCATTCGTGCCTGGTAAACATAGCTTGAAAGCTATCTGGACCAACATAGGGTGATCCGTGGAAAGAAGATCCGTCAGAGATCTCTATCGGGTGGTTTGGTGTACCACTGGCAGGTTCGACGGGGTCCGTATCCTCGTCCATATCATCCGCGTGATCTCCCGAGAAATGGTCATCTGGCCCCAGTGGGTTAAAACCCGCTGGTTCTGGTATGAAATTGGCCGGGTTAAACCGGCCCCTGAAGACAGGTGTAGGGTCTCCAAAAGAGTTGTGCGATAAGGATCGCTGTAATGTTATGTATGAAGGTTGAGGGTTGTTGGGCTCATACTCCGGTTGTGGCCCGTAAGGGTTATGGACAGGAGGTGTTGAGCTGTGCGAAACCGACCGTCTTGCCGGCTCGAAGAGGTTCCTCCGGTTCTGCCGGGGATCGTCACTCTCTGTGGTCGAAGGAGCTCGCACATTCGAAGGTCCTGCCTCGTTGTCATTGGGGGCGGTGATTGGCCCCTTGCCTCGTCCTTTTCTTCTAAAGAATCTTGGCGGCATTTTTATCCTGTTAATATAGCATGAGATAACAACAACAATATATAAAAATTTAAGGACAAAACAAAAACCAAACAGGGTAGAATTCGTCCTATGTTATTTGTCTAGACTCGAAAGTTTAGATATGTGAAATTGTGTTATTGAGATTAAACACAAAAGGCTAGTGTTTAATTCACTCAATGTTGTCTCTGATACCAACCTGTCACACCCCGATTTCCACGTGTCACCGGTGGGCCCGGTGGGGAGTGTCGTGACGTGGTTGGCAACATAATAGTCAAACAACACAATATATAATATGCACAGCGGAAGCAATTTAAAAGATATAATACAACCGAATTTAATATTGTAATATCAAATGTCACAATATTCGTAAGTTTATCCACAGACGGATCGGAAACAAAATGGAAACAATAGTTCGACAGACTTTAGGCATCTTAAGCTTGCGAGACTTCTAGTGATGCTAAGGAGAAATCCCAGCCAATTACGCTTAGTACCTGCATTTAATCTTTTTGGGAAAATACGTCAGTTTACACTGGTAAATACAATCAACTGACTCATTTTAGAAAATGATTGAAAATTGATTTGGATGCACGTGGCATAAACATTTTATTTAACTTGGGAGAATTATTTAAATATATAATCTTGTGAACGAATTACATGTTCCTTATGCGTTCAGTAGCCCGGATCTTGTCCGGGTTAAAGATCAATAGACACACCACATTATTCTTTTGTGCACTGACGGGTGTACGCCTACACCCCGCGCTTAAGTCGTGGTCATTTCGTAAAATGATGCCAAGGATATCCGGGACATAGTCATTAACCCCCCAAAGGCTTTAAGTAACAAGACTGTTTAAACGAGCCGATCAAATTATTCAATTAACCACCCAACGATGGAAGATTTGATGCCCGATCAAGCGGTATTCTATATACCGTAACCCAAGCCCGTATAGGGAAAATAAGTTAAAAGTATTTACCTGAGCAATGTAATAATCACAATAAGCAAATTGCAAGTAGCTTTTACTGGTTCTCCTAATCTGGAACGAAGGTTTATAATAACCTATTAGAATTCTAATGGGTCTTTAGTTAAGCTTAAGCTTAGACCGGTTAGTTTCAAAGATACGGTTCGTACGCACGATTAAGCGAAGACCGGATAGAATGTGATTTAGACCCGACAAGTTCAGAGACTTGCTTAATATGGGTATTTCATACACATTCTGGATTTTGAGATAAAACCGATAAGGTTTGACCCGTTTAGGCTAGTTTATGTAAACTAGTTACATAAACCGAACCGAACGCGTAATAAGCGTAACGGATATACTTATAAGCCATTTACAGGTTTCCTAAGTTAATATGCTTCATATATGTTGTGACATCAGTAAGATGTCTTTTATTATGCCCGAAACGAATTTAAACACAAACTATGCCCCGTAGGGGTAGTTTGGTCATTTAAAAGGTTATAAAAGAGTTTAAGTATTTACCTGAGTTACAGGTATGATGTAATCAGCAAAAATGAAGTCTGAGTTTAACAACCTTTGCTAACTGTTAAAATATTATAATTTTCCTCAAATATCAGTAGGTATCACCCTTGTATGTTTAAAAATAGTCTTAGTACATACTATGTGCTAAAAACGCTTAATAAGGCGATTAGAAGCCATTTCCGGGTTTGATACTTAAAGCTGATATTTTTATTATTCCAGAAGGCTTAAAATAATTTATTTATCATATGTGATCAGTAGCAAAAGGTTTGGAGTCAATTAGATATGTAAAACTCATTTTATGTCCCGTAAGGGCAAAACCGACAATTACCGGATTAAGCCTACGACTATGAGTTATGCTCAGCCTAAAATTAATTAAAAATCTTCAAAAATCCCAAAATATTATATTACATCAGTGGGTAATAAGTTTGGTATCAAAAAGTAGGCTTAACTAGGCTATACGCTAATTACGCCGTTTAATTAACATAAGGCTTTCATTTTACGCTAACGAGCATAAATCTTTATCTACACCTCAAACTGATGTCAAACTTTGCATACAAGTTTATATATCAGTAATTAAAGTTTCTACTCTTTTACATTTCCAAAAATCACATTTTAAGGTAATAAGGGCATAATGGTCAACATATGAGCAATTAACGGAATCATGCATATTAATTGGATAACTAATGATCCGAGGTGTATAATCACAGAGGGTTATACTAGCATGTAACCTGGTCCAAATAAAGCTCTAAGGCATTTCTAAAACATACCCTAACGGGTCAGAACTGAAAGTCAAAGCGAAAGTCAAACTATGCGACTTTCGGTCCCGAACCGGGTTTCTACTGAAAATTATCGGGTTGAACATGTTTAGACATGTTCTTACATTCATTACCCAGTTATATCAATGATCAAACAGGTTATAAGTGTTCTACATTGCTAATCATGCATAAATTGTAATTTAAACATTCTGTTGACTTTTTATTATCAAGTTTGACCCGACATTTGACATAGTTCTAGTGGGAATCAGGGGGGACCCTTTTAAGGGTTTATTACCCACATAATTACCAACTTATAACTACTTTCACTTCGACTAATCACTGGACTAACAATGATTAATCGTTAAGTCAACCGTTAATTACGACGGTTTGACTTTTAAGCTAAAACTAAGCTAAAACTTAATTTAGAAAGGTCAATTATACTTACAAGAGTCCTATGAACGACCAGAGATCACTTGAGAGAAGTCTTGAGCTCCAGAAGTGATTAGGAATGCAAGAGAATGTGTGAAGAACAATGTTGCAACTTCATGGCTTTATATAGTGATCAAATCACCATAACTTGTTGACACACAAGTCTACCATTGACCACAAATCACCAACAAGTGTCCCTACGTGTCTAGGACTGTTTAGGGGTCGCCCACAATGTGCAAATATCTGTTAAGGGTCGATTGAGCGCGTTTACAGGCTACTGTCTTCACTTTCTGCATCTGGGCGATTGACGCGGCCCGCGTAAAAGACCTTAAGGTCTTACGCGGCCCGCCTGGACCCTGCTATCAGCTTTCACATTTTCCATTTTCCGCATAATTGTCTCTTGGCCTTTTGAAAGGGCAACTAAGCTTATATTTGCAATTTGAGCCCTCTTTATTTATCTACAAGGGCCTTAAGACTTGTACCCACTTTGCCAAGTCCCTGGACATTTCTGGTTAACCCGAAAAGTCATAACTTTCAACGTTAACGCTTTAACCCCTCGCACACGAATTTGATCATAACTTTCTCATACGATAACGAAACTTTATGAAATTTATATCGCGCATTCTAGTGAGCATAATTAACAGTTACAAAGCTTCGGGTTTGTCAAAAGGTCACTCAGAGGTATAACTTAAACATGTTGACACATTTAACCCCTGTAGTTTGTAATCTCTCACTTTTAGCTTCGCATGATCCATGATTTATTCGTTTGATGCTATAAACATCATGTAGGGTTAATGTACAATATATTTATTCACTGTTGACATTCAGAACTCGTATTTTCATATACTTTTCAAGTTTGTCAACTTTAGTCCCTTCAGAACATTCTTTCACACGTTCAAACATATGACACGTGTCAACACATTATAGGACGTGAATTTTCGAGGTGTTACACATCTGCAGTGGTTGCCCTGGGTACCACTCCGTACGACCGTCGTCAAGCGACCAAATCACCCAGACCTTGTCCGATGGCACCTAGTAAGCAATCCCCATCGAGACTGCTGTGGCCCTACCTCCCGGATCAACCTGACGTGTGATGGTCATATCCAGAGCCACCTGCGGGGACAAGAGGCACGACCAGTGCTTTGCCATACGGGTGACTGGGTGAGGAAGCCGCCACAGCTAATGTGGCTTGAGGTACGCTTAAAAGCGTACTCGGCGAAGTATGTGGCCAACCTGTATGCCAAGTTGCCCCCCGGTAAGTAGGTCGTGCAAGAAGGAAACTAGGGGAGCATCACCCGACGAGGCTCCCCACAAAGAGCAAACGACACCGTGGGGGTATCCGAAAAATGTTGTAAACCCCTACTCCGGGTGTCGGAAAACACAAACGTAGATAAAAACTCTAATGTAATCTCCCCATGGGCCCGCTCTCGGGCGACCTCAAATAAACGGGCCCACGCGGAGGTAGCTGGCATGAACTCCCGGACCCGACCCGACCGATCGATCCAATCTCGGTCAAAATACCTATATCAATGGTTCGGGGCGCATCCAGCTCCATCTCTTGTAATCTACCCAGATACTTGTGGGCAACCGTACCTCGGTGGATCCCACAAACAAACTACGCCATCTTCGTAAAATCATCCACAACCTCCTCCTCCTGACCTCGTCCCCGTCCGCGTCCGCGTCCCCGACCTCGAGACTCCAGCTGCTGATGACTTAGCCATATTGTCTGTAAACGATAGCAATCACAGGTCGGTAAGGATTATACGATTAATGTTCACGTATTATACGAGGTGTATACGATCTGTACAAAACTCGTATACGTTTCGTATACGTACGTATTATACGTCTCGTATACGATCCGTGTTATACCCCTCGTATACGATCCGTACAATGGTCATATATGTTTTGTATACGCACGTATTATATGTCCCGTATACGATCCATACACAGCAAATATACGTTTCGTTTACGGACGTGTTATACGTCCCGTATACGGTAAAAACAATCAAGGCAAAAAAGAAGAAAAAAAAAACTAAGTGAAAATTCAAGAGGTATATGATGATATAACCTTATCCCATCCGTATATATCATAAGAGAATAAGATTCAACCATGTTGGATTATTAACTCCCATAATTAAATTCAATATTTAACTAACTATATACATTCTACTATATCTTAAAGGAAAATTCGGTGGGGTGACCCACTGGCTTTGCCTTAAACCCCCTAAACTTTTATGATTTTGCATTTCAAGCCCCTCAGCTTTGCTACCCCTACACTTTTATAATATTTCATTTCAACCCCATCAGTTTTGCTACGGCCCCTTCACTTTTGAAGTAATCAATTTTAGTCCCCACGGGCTTTGCCTTACCCCCCCTAAACTTTTACAATTTTGCATTTCAAGCCCCTCAGCTTTGCTACCCTCTAAACTTTTACAATATTTCATTTGAAGCCCCTCAGCTTTGCTACGACCCCTCCACTTTTGGAGTAATCAATTTTAGTCCCTTATCTAACTTTACTATTCTTCTACTTTAACAATTAGCATTTTTAGCCCCTAGCTTTTTACTAATTTCTATATTACTTAAAGTACAAAGTCCGTGAAACCACCACTCTTTGACTTTCAAAATTTCCACTTTTAGCTTATAGTTTTGTGATTCATATTTTTTGCATACAAAATTTTTCTTTTTTTTACTCTCTACTTTTGTAACTTGCATTTTTTTACCTATACTTTGGTAATTTACGTTTTTGGTAAATATGCATTATACCGACCCCTCAACTTTTAATCTTTGTTTTTTTACATTTTGACGTAAATTTGGTATACGCTTTCGGCCTTTATTTTGTATGTTTCCTACATATGAATCGGGTCACATATAATACGTTTTGACTTGATGGTATAAATTTGAGTTAGTCGAGTCGCATATAATACGTTATGATTGTACAATATAAACTCGATTTGCTTTACATTTTAATCCAATTGCAACACATCTATAGGTTACATTGAGTTCAGTCGGATACGTCGAAACGCACATTATTATATGATTAACACAACACATAACGCTTGGACTAATCCGTTTGACGTTTACGATGTACCCGCGCCGCAACACGCGTGGGTCTTATTACTAGTTGAATCAAAAAAGCTAAACTAAACAAATTTATGGACCAGATCATACTAGTTGAATAAAAAAAGCTAAACTGAACAAATTTATGGACCAGATCAACATGGGGTCCTCAATTCCTCTTCTTCTTGAGAGAAAAAAAAAATGTACTTTGACCACCATCATCATCGCATTACCCCCCTCCACGTTTATTAAATAACCCAAGTGTTGAAATGAGTTTCATGTTAAATCTTGCAAAACCCTTGTCAAAGATTTGATTTTTATTCAACATCCCAACTGTTTGGAATG